>JAOXYD010016140.1:0-14858 GCA_028565735.1 Pinacopodium congolense
TAAACATTTAAACACTGAATTAGGGGTCATAATTCAACAAATTATCTATAAAAATCAGATCAATTTGACCCCTATCATTCCCCTTCCCCTTCCCCCTCCAAATTCTTGTCTTGTGACAGTTTGGTTTCTCCTTAGGCTCTCTGTGTGTCAAAAATCTAGGGCTTCCCTTTGTTTATTCTAAGCTCTTTAAAGCTAATTGCTTCCCCCTTCTTTAAAAAATTGAAACCAAAATGTCCTCTTGGACTAATATCATTATCTTTTGCAAGTAGACTATATAGCTTGTAAAATCTTTCTTAAATTCTTTCAATGTCTATTGGTCCTACTTTTTCCTTTTACCAATTAATCTTATCATAGAGATTGAGAAAAAGATGAAAATTTTCCTCTGGAAAAGTTCCTCAAATCTCAGACACCGCTCTAAAGTTAAATGGGATAAAGTTTGCAATCTCAAACTTAAGGGAGGCTTAGGCATTAAACCCCTCAAACCCTAGAACAAAGCCCTCCTAGCAAAGAGAATCTGGATTCTTTTAACAGATGTTGAAACTCTTTAGGTCAAATAGGTTCACAATGTAATTTTACAGAACAAAAGCTTTTAGACAAATTCCTCTACCAGTATAGACTCTTGGAGTTGGAAAAGTATCATTAAAACTAGTGAGTTCTTCGCCCAAAAATTCAAATTCAAGATTGGGAATGGAGAGGATGTCTTCTTGTGGTATGACCCTTAGTACCCAACTGGAGTTCTCCTAAAAAACTTCTCTCATAGAATCATTTATGACTTTGGTCTTAATAAGAATAGAAAAGTATCTAGAATTATCTCTAGCAATGGTTGGAACTGCCCCAAGGCAACTCCCCTAAACTTCTTAAGCTTATGCAGGCTCCAATTCCCTATCTGCCTCATACTATAAGGGTAAACTACCTTGAATGGGATGGTTGCACTAAAACTTCTCCAATAAAGAATTTTATACATTACTTATCCCTCCTACTGGCTCTGTTACTTGGACAAAATTGGCTTGTCAAATCGCATCATCCTTAGACACGGTTTTATCTCTAGTTAGCCCTTAAAGGGAAACTAGCTACTAAAGATAGATTTCAGTATAATTATTGTCCTAACTTCTATATTCTATGCAAAGTTTATGGGTAATCTCATGATCATCTCTTCTTCAATTGTGTTTATTCTGAAGCTTTCTAGTCTAAGCTCATGTAACTCTACTGTCAAATTTGGAGGCTAGATTCTTTCCTTTCTACTGGCCTGTAGATGAATAATATAGCTAAGGGCAAATTAGTAGATTCAACTTTACTCCACATTGTCTTCTCATCCTATGTTTATGTTTTGTGGAAGGAGAGGAATGAAAGAACAGTTTAGGATAGGCATCAAAATGTGCAAAATCTAATTTACCTCCACATTCGGGCTTGTGAGAGATATCTTCTCTCCCATCATCCAAAGTCTCTCCACTTTAGCAGCAATGACATCAAATTCAACTAGGATTCCTAAGATACTAACTGGTTTTTGTGATGCTGGTTTTATGCTAACCTCATATTTTCTAGTTGCAAATGTGACCCTTCATCTCTCCATAAGAGAAACTAAACTTTAATGCTTCTACTCTTGAAGGAATGCCAACAAGCACTATGATGAGAAGTGAACCTGTGTTCATCCTAGACTATGATGATTATGATGATAATGACCACCTTAACGCTATTGAATCCCCCAAGGCCTCCCATCATCCAATCATAGGTTGAAGCAACGGTCACCCAAATGCAGTAGTTGCAGTTGGGCAGTGCACCAGCTCAAACGTTGGACACTAAGAGTACATTCTGAGGAAGAAAGTAAAAACCCCCATATACAGGTATGCTAAGGAACAAGCTATCATAAGGACTAAGGGAAAGTAGGTGGTAAAGGAGGAGACTAACTTCTTTGAGCCACTGGATGCTTTTGACCATTATGGTATTCCCTTTGCCATAAAGAAGAGAGAGCTTTACACTTCAAAGATGACTCTAGATGCTTGATCTTTGTCTGTTGATGCTTGGGTTTAGCAATACTAGCCTTGTCCTGGCCTCTTTTTTGCTTCTTTTGTTAAGTCCCTTATTGGCCCTTTTGGTCTGGCCTCCTTAGTTCACACAGAGTGTAGTATCTTTTCTTTGTTATGTTGTTCTTAGATTATATGTCTTTGAGCTTCTTACTCTCTTTTGCTGCTTTTGGTTCTATGTATATATTCTCTCTTCTTATTAATATCATTTTCTTTTCTATTAAAAAACACAAAGAATGAAAGAAAGCAATTGGGAAAGGAAATTGAAGAAATGAAAAGGGGTGGATTTTTTTGATTGATAGGTGAAAAAAGGGTCATTATACTATGGTCAGAAAACAGAGGGAAATCAAAATGAGCCGAGGAAGAGGGTAAGGAAGAAAGCCACCCAGGATTAGAAAGGACTTTGACTAGCTTCTTTTCCAAGAGGTTTCTTATTTATTGGACTAGGTGCAAAATTAAGTAGATAAACAAAGGTCACTAAGATTACAGTCAAAGCAACACTATCTAAAATCAAGAGCACCTTTCAAGCAAGTGAGAGAAGGATTAGAAGATTCAACAACGAACATAATTGAATTGAAGTCCTAGACTAGAATCCCGGGAGAGGAGGACATTCGACAATTGATAGATCTTATCAACCTCCAAAGAGGGATACATCTTTGCACTTCATTATGACCATAAACACAATAAAGCTCAAAACTTTGGGGAATTGAATGAATTGAAAATTTAAAGTGGAGGAGTTGATCTAAGGAATGAATAAGGTGACACAATAATAGGTCAGGGTTCTAGATACAAATGATTTTGGCATTAATCACATTGTTATAGATTATGGGAAAAGGCAGAGTTTCTAAATAAACTAAAGGCATGGAATCAATTTTATTGACATATTTGAATCTAGATTGAAGGATACATACAAAGATCAGAAATTCTCTCAAAATTCCTTAAACTAATAAATGTTTAGGGGTAATTAATGCCCCTTACATTCCAGAATAAGAATTCCATAAAGCCTTTGGCAGGTTAAGGGTTTTTCTTGTCTTTGCCTTTCATTTTTTTCCTAGTCCTTTTCTTCCTCCACTCTATAGAAATAACGACCTCAAATTCCAACTTGTTTTCATATTCATCCACTTTAGAATAAGTAACTGAGTGTAAAAGGGAGTTACAAATAGTTTCAAAATGCTCATCCAAGGGGACTATTTCATTATCAATTTCCTTAGTCATAATCTTCATTATGAGTATGATTTGTATTAGCACCTATAAGCTCAGAAGGATCTTTGAAGTGGGTTAGAACTGCCTCAAGCTCCTTTTCTTTGAATGCTTCATTTTGTGTATGTGTTGTTTTAGTATCTATTCTTGCAAGATCAACATGATAAATAAAACCTTCATCGCCTTTGATTTTCACTTGGTTCTTTTAGAAGGACTTTCCTTGTGCTATCTCGATCTCAGCAACTTGAATTGGGTTTGGATTTCGGATTGAAGGGTTACCACCCACTGCATTCTGATTCCCTTGGTTGTACTCTTGTTAGAACTCAAGAATCTGGAGGCCTTTGCCTTAATAACATAGCTATCAATCTGATCTACATTCCCTGAAGCTTGTCCTTGATAGGGATGGCTTTGATGGAGTTATTGAGGATGATTTTCCATAACTTCATATGTGGAGATAGAAACTTCTTACCTACATGGTGTCAATCAAATCTAGCATTGATTGGATTTTTGTAGGGTCTCCAATAATAGGAAATGGGGATTTTTGCCCACTGCTTCTGGCCTTTGGCATCATATATTGCCATTTCATAGGAATCAAGGAAAGGTTTAGAGATATCAACATCAACACAACATCTTGTAAAATTGAGGCACTGTATCTTGGATGTAGTTGCATCCACACTTATAGGTTTCCCTACCACACTTTCTAGCCTGCTTATACCCCCTGCCAACCAGTTTTCAAGAAGGATTTTATGAAATATAACCCAAATAGCAACTAGAGAAATTTTTTTACTGAAACCAAGAGACCTCTCTGCCATCTTTGGAGAAAAAGGGGACATCCAGATATATGCCAAGCACCTTACTCCAAAACCTATTCTAGGCCATCTTTTGATGAAATTTTAAATAAAAACTAAATCATCCCCTATTATTAGGGTTTCCCTGAATATCGAAGTTCTACCAAAGTATCAACATCGTTCTTTGCACTATAAAGAAAAGAAGCCTCTTCCTCAAAAAGAAGACAATCAAGCACTTTTTAAGGCATTTAGAACCTGCTACCTCTGGAGGGGCTAAACTCTAATTTTATCTCCATTAAAGATTAGAGGAAAATATTGGATGCTATCTTTGTTTATAGACCCAAAATCATCATCCACTATTTCCTTTCACAATTTTAGAGAGGGAGGAGCATAGGATGAACCTTTAACAGGGGCTGAGATTGGAGTAGCTTCTTATGGAGATAGCTAAGGACTCATGGGAGAGATAGGAGATATATTAGGAACTGCGGTCCTCAAAGGGGGATTATCTGACGGGAGAAGGAGAAGAATGGAACTAGGCTTGGAGGAGAGACCCAAAGTAGGAATAGTCACTAGCTTTTAGTTCAGAAGGGGAGGAACAAAATCTATCGATGATACAAATTGAGAGGAGCAAGCACAAAACAAAAGACTATAGCCTCAAAAGAAGGCAATCCACCAGAAACACGAGGGATTTTTAGTCTGAGAGGGGAGGGGAGAAAGTAGATGCCAAGGATGGAGCTAGGGGAAGGGTGACTAGGATCGGACATTTCAGGAGAAAACGCAACACGAAAGAAAGAAAACTCAAAGAGATCAACAATGAATGGGAATGAATTTCGGGCTTACCATGAAACCTACTAACAAATGTTGGCAGCCTAAGGGATACAAGAGAACAAATCAATAAAGGGTTGAGGGAACGATTAGCCTTTAAGCCAATAGATCGAGGAGGAGACAGGAACCCTAGTAGAGCATCTCACATGTAACCTTCCACTTTAACATCTCCGGGCTAGCCTTGTTACTTTCAAAAGGTGGTATGTTAAAGGATCTAATCAAGCGTAGAAATAGAGTTCTTTCATTTTCATTTTCATTTTTGTTTTCTATTATTTTTTAGTAAAACACAAAGAATAACTTAAATAAACTTGAAATAAAGATGGAATTCAAGGAACACAAACATTCCATCAATTTAGATGCATAGACTAGAATTTGAATTAAATATTACAATAACAACAAATTTAAATAAAACAAAAAATTTTTATGTTTTTTTTAACAAGAGTTTTAAAGAAACAAAGCAAGGAATTGAAGAAGGAAGAACCTATCACGAGAAGAAGCAGTAGGAAAACCTTTAATAAACAAAGATGGAAATTTATTGGTTAAAACTTAAGGAAAAACCTAGAAGATTCAATAAAAGAAACAAGGAGACATAATAATCATGAAATTTTGAAGATGAAAAAGAATAGAAAGCAAAGGACGTGAAATAAAAGGATAGGCAAACCTAATTTAGAGCTTAGCTATGATACCAACTGATATGAACCCACTTAGGAATAAAACCTAGAGAACCCAAGTACAAGATTGAATCTCATTAAGAAAGATAAATTAAATTTAAGAAAGAACTAACCTATTAATTATAAAGAATTGAAAAATGAGTTTATAAAGTGTTTGAACACCACGAAGAAAGAAATTTTTGATAAGTTTAGGGCTTCTTTTATAGCTTTTGATTTTAGTTTTGGTTCTCACTTTTCTAAATAAGACACACAAAAAAACACAAAAATTAAAAAAAAACTAACACACTAATACAGTATAGAAACTGAAAAGAAAAACATAAAAATCAATATAAAGCATAAAATCCACAACTAACAATAATACCAAACAAGCACTTAGAAGTTCAAGGAAGAACAAGGAAGAAAGCACCTAAAACTCTTAAAAACTATGAAATTCAAATTTGTGTTATTGTTTAAAACATGCCCTTTATGTAGAATTTACATAGGAAATGTGATAGAGATATCACAAGTGGCTTCAAGCAAGGTAGAAGGAGTGGGATGTGTTGGAGGGCTTCCCAAAAAATAAATACACTTAAACAAACTCAATAAATTGATATTAGGGCAAAGATCCATTGGAGAATCTTGGAGATCCAATGATACGATATGTGTTAAACGTGTTAAAGAGACTCTTAATAATCTGATTGTAGATCTATATGTAAGAGAAGAAGCTAACACATTTGAAGACAAGTCAATTAAGTTTATATTGATGATTTAAAGCTTTGAACAATGTGTTAGACTTGATGAAGAGGGTTGGACCTGTTGCACAACTGGAAATGACCCATTTATTGAAATTAGGTTGTTTTAAGCATCCTTGGGTCAACTACTTAGACTTTGATTTTAAGTAATTATAACTTACAATTATGCTAGATAGGAATTAAATAAGTGGATTCTAGCTTGTTTAATCAATTTCTTTTAAGCTTATTTGTTAAGAAGATGTTCTTTTAGACTAGGATGAACTAAAACCCAATCCTTACACTTAGGGAATTCATCTAGGCTACTAAGGTTGTTAACCCCTTGTATTTCTTGATATGTAGTAGGTAAACCTTATTAATTCAAGATTCAGAAAACAAATTGAGTGTTCTTTTGCATTATTTTAGAGAAAATCCTTCCTTAGTGTTCCTTAAAGATTTGATTTTCATTTAAACAAGTGCTTGGTTAGACTAAACCCATTTTGTATCACCCAAAATCCTTCCTAAATTATGTGAGTGTGGAAGAAATAACTTTTTAGTTTTTTTTCTCAATCTTGCATAATTTTAAGTGATCCTTGGATCTTGGAATCATGATTTGTGCTTCATCCAATTTGAGGTGAAGAGTTTATTAGTTTTTACTTCATACATCTTCTGTTCAACTCATGTCTTTTAAAAGTTATTGAGTTTTCTTAATTCTTTTTTGGCATCTTGAATCTATTTTCTTGAAAGCCTTTGAGTTTCCCTTTTTATCTAATCTTTATCTTCTTGGTCTCCTTGATCTTGGCTAATTCCAAACCTATGCATTCAATGAATTGAGTTTGGCTTCATCTTTTGAATTCTTGTTTTCTTTTAAATCTAATTGAATCCTCCAATTCTCACTTTGAATCTTTTTCTTAATAATGATTTCTTGGGTTTCTTATTGTTGAAAAGTAAAAAAGAAAAGAGAATAAAATAAAATAAAAGATATAGAAAAGAAATAGATCTTATTAGAGTTCTTGATAGTTATCCGTGTGTTTGCAAATTCCTAATCTATAAAGATTTGACCTGTGAATTTAAGTAGAGAGGAAGAACTCCCCAAAAGAAGTCCTAAACCTATTCAAAGTCATTCAAAATTTTGTTATTCTTTCTTGCAAACGTCAATAGCATCTAGAACTCCTAAATTTCAATTGTATCTTTGTTTCATATAACACATCAATTGCATATTCATTTGACCCAAACAGGTCAATTGCAACCTATCTTAATCTAATAGTGGGGATTGCATCCTTTCCTGATCTAAACAGTTCAATTGCATCCCTTTTTGATCTAAAAACATTACTTACATTCTTTCTTGATACCAATCAATTCCACTATGTTTGTTGTGATTAAAGTAGTGGGCATTCCTAAAGTCTCCAAAAATCCATTTTGTTGACTTTATTTTTTCTTTGGCCTCTTTATTGCATTTTACTTATTTTCCTTACATCAAATTTCCTCTTAAGAGCGGTAAAAAAAGGGGGTATAGAGGTGGTTGAAGGTGGTTAATGGGAAATTAATCTATTGGTACTAAGTCACAATAACAAACATTGTAGAGGATGCTTAGGGAGATGGAGAACATAAGGGAGAAGTTGGCATAAATGTTTTTAAAGTTTAGTTCTCAACCCAACCTAATTAAGAGAACACTTGAACCTAGAAACAAAGATAACATTTGAACCAAGAAACACCCATTTAATTTTAAGGATAATAATGACCATCTTAGCATCTTTGATGAAGCTAGGAATTATAGAGGGAATAGAGGTGGTCAAGGTAAAGGAATAATGGGTAGAAACATTGGAGGAAAAGAGTTAGGTATGGGAATGTGAGGGGATTAGAGTCTAGAGTGGACAACAACAATAGGTGGTATTAAAATGAAAATACCTACCTATGTTGGGAAGGTGGATCCAGATGTGTATCTACAGTGCGAACAAAAGGTTAAGTTAGTGTTTGAGTGTCATAATTTTTCTGATGAGAAGAAGGTAAAACAACTAGCCTTTGAGTTTAGTGATTACTCATTTACTTAGGTAAAAACAAAAGAAGTTTGTACTAAGAACATTTTATGGAGAGCTTTAACTAAAAGATTGAATAATCTAGCCGAAGGAAATAAAATCGTGGAGGGAATACTACAAGGAGACAATGGTGGAAATGGCACAAGCAAATATAGAAGATCGAGAAGCTACAATGGCACGATTTGTTTATGGTCTCAAAACTGAAATTGCTAATGTCATGAAGTTATATCATTATGTCGAGTTAGAAGATGTTGTACACATGGTTATGAAAGTTGAGAAACAACTTTAAAAAAGAATAGTAAATGTGTAATTATTTCTAGTGCATGAAAAACATTCTAGAGAAAACTCCGGACTAAAAAGGATGATAAAACTCCAAAACAGAAGTTTGAAACACCTAAGCCTAAACTAGCATAAAGGGAGAAAAGCAAGACTGAATCATCTTTAAATTCAAGGAGTAGACTGAATCTCCACTTGCACTTCACTAGGGTTTAGGAATGAGTCCTCCGTGAGGGCATGAGCATCTTAGACTTGACCTTGAAGCTCAATAGCAAGGCCTTGGTATGTTGGACTGAGGGAATTTGCACAGGAAAAGAGTCATTACTAAAGTGTAAGTGGGGATCCAGTTGCTTACTATCCTTAGCTATTGGTAAGGGAGAAGGTTTTCCTAATGGAGTGGTTTGTGGAGGGGAAGATGTCTCTAATTGGCCAGGAATGGGAGGTATCCAAAGGGGAGACTATTGACATTTAATTGCAAGGACCAACTAAGGGGTGTTATCTACCTCCTTAGGATGGAGCTCTGATAGAATAAACTGGGGAGGAAGGTGTGGGCCCTAACTAAAGCCACCAATATAGCTTGGAGAGTGAGCTAGCTTGTGGGTAGCTGGAGAGGCCACTCCTAGAAGATCAAATTTACTGGAGATATGGGTACTAAAGAGGAGTTCCTCTGCGTATCTAATGGCGAAGTTTTTCTCAAAAGGATGACAAGCTCCTCTATTAGGTCTAGGAGTATTTGAGGGCTTTCATTCATAGGTTACAAGGATTTGTTCCCAGCGCTTTCCTCCTTTGACATCATGGATTGCTATCTCAAAATATTCTAGGAGTTGCTTAATGATATCAACTTCAATACAAGTAGTAGCTATTGCATAATCTATGCTAATGTGTTTCCCACCACACTAGCCAAACTACTGATACCATCATTTGACCAATATTATAAAGGTACATCATGAAATCTCACCCAAAATAGGAGCTAGGATGATTTTTTCACGTTTTTAGTTAATCCCTCGTTGCCAATAATAGAGAAACAGAAGTTGACCCTAAATGTGCCATAGACCTTGGATGAGAGTGGCTTCTAGCCATGCGAAGGAGGAGAACTTGAAGAGGACATTATCATTTCTAGTGATGAGTGTATTCAGATGGCCAGAGCTTTGCCAAAGATTGGAAATAGCTGATGGACAACAGGAAATGCTCGGTGCTTACCTAAGAAGAAAAACCAATAAAGCAGTTCTTAAGTTGCATTAAACCCTTTTCTATAATCTCAAAAGGAGGGTCGACATAGATTTTGCTGCCAATGATGGTGGGAGGGATGAAATACAAGCCAGTTTTGTCAATCTCGAGGCCATCATTGACCACAACAGACTTTCAAGTTTTCAAGGATGGGGGTGCAATTGGAGGTGTCGAGGAAGGAGGAGAGAGGAGAGAGGATAGCCTCTTTAGGAGACCGCCAAGGCCTAGACAACGGAGGGGGAATCTAGGTGATGGATGTGACCAAGGGAGAACCTAATTAAGGACTAAGGGGAAATTAAAAGGGAGTTTTAGGGGATTAAAAGGAAGGTGATTATAGGTTGGGGGAGTAAAGGATGATGATGAGGGATTAGGGCTCAGTTTCAGGGGTAAAGGATAGGAAATTTTCATATTATGGTTTCAAAGAGATATCAAGGAAAAAATAAGAAAATGATAGGGCTTACCGAGCATCCTGGTTGGTGCTGGCAGTCCAAAGGACGGGAGAAAAAGAAGGATGGAGAACAGGGAAGGCCAGTTATAGGAAGGGAAGAAGAAACGAGAAAGGGAAGGAAACCCTAGCAGAGAATAGAATTCCTTAACTCAATATACATTTTTCTGTTTTGGAAACAAGTTTTTTTTCTCTAAAAAGGGGTATTCTACCAAGTACACGTAGTCCATAACTCTTTAGAGTAGCCACAGTTAAAAAAGAGATGATCATGGCTTTCTTTATCAACATTCAAAGTATGCAAAGGTTTGGATAGTGATTAACACAAATTGTCTTTTGTGGCTAACTTCCCTTTGAGAGCTAACTAGAGTTAGCTTTAGTGAGCTTCGAATATATAAGGGGGAAGCCCAAATATTTAACAGGTAGCACACCTCTTGATATACTAAAAATTTTAAAGACTAAAGTAAAAAGTTGGGGAGCTAAAGAGGCTACAAAGGATAGAATTTTCTGGAGATTAATGGAAAGACCTAACGAGGTAAAGAAAAGGGTTAAGGTTTGAAATATGGTATAAATGAATAGAGGGAGGGCCGGCTCTATAGAAAAGCAGTAAATCATTTACAAAGTAAAGATGACTGAATGTAAAACTGTTACATTTCCAATGAAAGGAGAAGTTTGAGTTCATGTTGATATTAAAATTAAGGATTTGGGTTAAGGCTTACATACAAATGATGAAATGGTAAGGAGATAGTGGATCTCCCTATCTAAGGCCACATTTAGTTTTAAAAAGGGGGCGGGTTCACCATTCACAAGGATGGCCACAGTTAAGTAGAAATGCATTCAAGGATCTAATGAGTAAAGGGATTTCTTTAAAGTGTTTAAAGTATAAATTCCCACAGGACAAAGTCATAGCCTTTTTAAATTTCAATCTTAAAACCACATCTTCAATGGCCATAGTCAATGTGATAATTTTTTAGCAATTCCTATGTTGGCAGGATGTTATCCCCTAATCTTATTGCTTAGAAAAAGGTTGTCTAATTTTACTAATTAAGGAAGGTAGAAAACATTTGAGTCTATCCTCTAACGTTTTAGGTATGATCTTATAAATCATGTTATAACAGGAGATATGGTGAAAATTAGAAGTAAGGGAGGGGGTTGTTAGTTTTTAAAACCAAAGTGGAGCTAGCTAATAAACTCCAGGATTCCTATGAGATAGCTACATATAACAATGAAGGTTAGAACAACTGGAAAGAGATTCAAATTATTTTTGACTAGATGCTAAACCTACAAGATAGTGGTACTAAAGAAAGAGTAGATACCTACTAGAAGGGCTTTCTAAATAGGGGTATAGGAGGAGTTGATCAATGAAGGTGTAGAAGATCTTATCCAGGCAGATGTGGTGTTAAAGGATGGTTAGGCAGTGGAGAAACAACACCCCAATGCTGTAGAGTGTGATCTATCTATTTATGTGCAGCAAGAGAAATAGGACATGGAGATCACGAACCTTAGTCTCCAAAATTAGGAGCTTGGCGATACTATGGTAGATATGTCTCAAGCTATTCCCTTAGAAGACAGTGTTTAGAGCCAACAAGATCCTTCCCCAATTATGCTCATAAGATTAGCCCCTCCAGTTGGAGTAGAGAACTTATAAAAATCCAAGCAGATGCAAGCTCATGTAGAAAACCAATCTAGGGTACAAGTCTGTGATGCTATAGGTATTCCATGTTAGGAGGCAGTAGCTCCAACACACTCTTGCTTGGAGGATACTGATCTTTCTAACAATGCTGGATACTTAAGTAACTCTATACTACATTTTGCTTTATTTTTGGATATGGTCATTAAAGTTAAAGTTATAAGCAGATTTTTTTTCCTCATTGGATAGAAGAAGGAAATGAGCTACAAAGAGAAATAAAAACCTCGATCCCTTTAATGAAGTAAACCAAGCACATATGAAATATTAAAGGCTTAAATTGTTACAAAAAAGATTGTAGGAATCAAAAACTTTCTCAACACTAACATAACCATTTCCAAAGAGAAGTTATCTTCTATTGTTTTTTAGACTTTTACCATTATTTTTTCATAACCTAGTTTACTCTAGCAATACTAGAATCTTGGGTATTTGGTACCCTTTCCCCCATGTCTTGCCACTTCCTTAAAGCCTTTAACTAACTATTGCACTTAAACACCACAATGCTTGCCTACAACTCATCCTTTTACTTCTCTTGTGTTTATGGAGCGAATAGTGTGAACCATAGTGATCTCAAAGAGTTGTATGTTTAAAAGTACTTAGGACTTAAAGAGTTGTATGTTTGACTATAATCTTAGTGATCTCAAGTTCTCTAGTACTCTCTTCACTTGGAGTAACAAGTAGGACGTCCCTCACCTTTTATAAAAATAGACCCTTGGTTAACACCCATTAGTTATCCTATTTCCTTGGTTCCTCTATCCATTTTGGCCTCCTTAACATAAGGACCATAGCCCTGTATTCCTTTGTCCCTTCGCTAGCCTCATCAAAAAGGAATTCCCCTTTAAGATTTTTCAACTTCTTGACCTTCTTCCCTTCCTTCCTTCACTCCCACTATCCAATATGCTTTAAATTCCCTAGTAAGATGCACCCCTATATTTTTGGGGGTCCCAAAACTTAAATCTATAGTACACCTTTAAACATATTAATAGAAATGATTCGGGGAGGGGGGAGTGTATAAACTAAAGAGTGAACTTTCTTGTGATTGGTTGCCTTCTACCTAAACCTATTTGCCCTCTAACCCTTCCTCTCTCTACCTTAGAAATGAAGAAAAAGTTACTCTCCAAGAGTATTTTTTTAGCTCTAGATCTCTAGGAATCCCTCCTTAAATAGAAATCTATAATTAACTAGCTGAAAGAAGGAGACAAAAAGAAATTTTTTATTCCTCCTTATTAGTGAAAAGAAATTCAAATCATATTTCCTCCCTTTTTTGCTCTAATAATCTCTTAATTACCTCTCCAAAGGTTATTAGGAATGAATTCCTTGATTTCTTTCAAAGAGGCATTATAGGAAGAGATAGAAGTCACCCTATCAACCTTACCATTCTTCACTACTTCTAAAAAGCAAGGTTCCTTCCTCTCTGGCTATCCAATTGATTTCCCCTTTTACAACCCAAGATATTAAGAGACTATTATTTAGTTTCAATCCCTCCAAAACTCTAGGTCCTAATGGGCTTAATTCTCTTATCTTTAGGAAAACTTGAGATATTGTGGGAGCTAATATAACTATGGTTGTGCAAGATTTCTCCAAAACTCCTAAAGGAGATTAATGCCACTTTCATTACCCTTGTCCCTAAACCCGACACCCTCTTTTGCTATGAACTTTCTATCCATTTCTTGTTATAACTTGGTGCATAAGGTGATTTATAAGCTATTAGAAGAGCGAACCAAATATGTCCTTCCCTCTCTAATAAGTAAAATAAGGCAACCTTCATCCCTAAGAGAAGGATAGGGGAAATGACCATATCAATAATGGCCATAAGTGATGCTTCTTCAAAATTTACCTTAAAAAAAGCTTGTTGACTCTATCTATTAGGATTTCTTTAAGGCCTCCCTTAGGAAAATGAATTTCCTTAATCCAACCCCTAATTCTCTGTCCTTGTCCATGGTAAGTCTCCTCCTTTTTTTAAAGCTAAATGTGGTTTGAGGTAAAGAGATCCCTTGATAACAACCAAGGAGCCAATGTGCAAATAGGGTACTAAAGACTCTTTTAACATTCTAGATGGTCCAATTACAAGTTAAGGGATAAGAAGATAAAGGAAGCACTCAATGGATTATTCAACATATTTGTGCCAAACAAGTTATTTTGGCCCAAAAGAGAAGCCTTGACGATGGAAAATACAACCCAAGTATTATTAATGTGGTCCAAGTACTTAGTGGACATATGTAGAGTCAGTTGGGTCATGAGTGCATTAATTATCCCAATAAGGCTAGTTTGTATGAATTTCCGTATCTCGAGCATACCAATAAACTTGTTTTCACTTCTTTTGTTAGTTTCATACAGGGGTCATATAAATATGCAAGTAATGTACTTAGAAACAAGATCTGCACATATTTTTATGAATTGAGAGAAAACTTCTCCTTAGTTCTTCCTTGAACTACTGGGATTGTCAAGATTAACTCAATATTGTGGCATTCATATCACTCCCTCTTTTTCTTGGTTAAAAAAGAAAGATAGATTAAGAGAATAAAGAAGTATGCACAATGAGGTCCTAAATATATTGAAAAGACAAGACTCAAAAGGATAATAGGAAAGATAGTAAAGGCTTAAATCCTAGGGCCTAAAACCATGGTCTGGACTGGCCAAATTCGGGGCCTTCAAATTACAACTAAGAGATCTGCCATATTTAGCAAACCCAACTAAAGGTTTAAAGATGTTAATCCCTTGGCCAACTATTTACTAAATGTTGACCCGCGCCTTTAGTTTAACCTTTTCTTTGGCCAACCTGTAGATATGGGTTTTGGAGCATTTCCTTTTAGGCTTAAAGCCATCATTTTTCATTTCTTTCTCTTCCTAGAGGTGGACTTTTGGTCATCCTTATGAGAAGGAGAGCTACACCTTTTGCTGGCTGGAACCTTGAGGAATAACTAGATCTACTAGGACAGTCCTTAAAGGGGGGACCATACCTCACTTTTACATTGTCC
>JAOXYD010016161.1:0-42044 GCA_028565735.1 Pinacopodium congolense
CCGATCTTGTATATACACCATTAAATTGTCATTATTATGGTCGGTTTGTACATATTCAACAATTTTATTATGATTGTTTAAATGTGAATATTTTTTTGAATGGACGAGAAAGATATAAAGTTAATCATCAAGAACCCAAAATTATATGGGTACCAAAAGTTCATTAAATTTGTTTTGTACGTACTTTCAAGAACTAAAAGGAAATCACCAAAATTGTTGAACCAAGGATGCAAAAAAATTTAAATAGTAAAGTTGATGATAAATTGTAAAAAGGAAGGTACACCTTAAACCTATATTTATCTGCTTTATGTTTTGATTAACTGGAATTTTGATTAAAAAATTGGATAATTGAACTTGCTTAAATACATATTACTTGATTTTTTTCTCTTAAAATAAAACTGTTTTTAACATAATTTGGATGAATGTCTTATTTGCATACTATTAACTATCGGCCAACCGATAGGATTAGATCAACCGACCAAACGTAATCTATAGGTACACCGGTTGACCGATATCAGTTGTTCAATCGACCAAACGATCCAAAGTTTGCAATTTTAATTTAGTTTTTACTATCTACTATCCGTGAACTCCTTGATATTTCCTATTTATTTTTTGTTCAATGATGATCAGCAATTGACCGAATTAAGCGAAATTTGACAGAATCAGGAGATAAGGTGATTGAAGGAGGTCATTCAGTCAACTGAACATGACTAATTCGCAATGATAAGTTGGCAACGGGCAGATTAAGTAATGGATACAACATTTAATGAATATAAACATTGGGCAATGGCTATTTTAGCTTGTGAAGAGTATAAATAAGTGTGTTAAGGGTTGTTTATCAATCTATGAAGTGTAGAAAGTGTTTATACATTATTGTTGGGTATTATTGTGAACATATGAGCTATCAGTGAAGTTGTGGTAGGGAATTTTTATGGGCATTATTCTTGATCCATGAAAAAGAAGAGTGTGAGGTTCTCCTTTAGCCTTAAAAAAGGGAGTGTTTTTAGGTTATTCCTAAGCCTTAGAAAAGGGAGAGTGAAAGGTTATTCTTGAACTTGTAAAAAGGATATACTTGTACTCTTGTTGATTGCAATAAGAACGAAATATCGATAGTGGTGTTGGGGATTGGATGTAGGGCAAGTGGATTGTGCCAAACTAGAGTAAATTGTTTGTGTCTCTTCCTCTCTCCCTCTTCTATTATTATGTATTTAATTTATTGTTTTTTTAATTATTGTTATTTAATTTTTGAAATTAAATTATTTCTTAGCTTCCGTATTTAATTGAAATTGATAATAAGACCTAGATTGATATTTAAAAGAATTTTTAAGAACCTATTTCACCCCCCTCTTAGGTCCAACATAAGACCAACAGTCTCAAACCCACCTAATCATTAAAGTACCATTTCAATTCAAACTTAACTTCATTCTCACAATTATCATCCCTTCAATACCTCTAAGCCCTTAAGAAATTAGCCACACATGCTCAAATCAACCAAAGCAAATATTAAATAAACATAATCCATATTTAATCTGATGAATTCAAAGCTGGAAAATTCACAATTAATAAAGAAAACCAAGATTCAACACTTAATCTAATGCAAACTTAAACTAGTTATCCTGATAATCAACTAATTCCAATTTAATTAATATAAATAGAGATTCCAACACAATAAAAATAGGGCAAACACCTTGTAACTTAAAAGCATGCGTAAATTTGAAATAAAAAGCACAACCAATTCACAAACATCAAGAACAAATGAAAGCAAAGAGATAATCAAATCAAAAACTAGTAAATAATGATAGTTATAACTAAATTAACCATAATATAAACTCAAAAAACTTAAATCAAAGTTATCACTGAAAATAAAAACTATCTATTGGATTAAAATCAAACATTCATGCATCATTCATGAAGTTCAAACCCAATATCCTTCAAATAACTAATCTAAACATACTAGAGTGTCTAAATACAAAAACACATGATTAAAGATAATAAATAGCTGTAAATGAAGACAAAAACAATATAGAACTACTAGATGAACACATTATAATCCCAGTAGAATCAAAATCTAACCTAAAGTTTTAAGAGAATAAAGAGGAATGTATGAACAAAGAAAAAACTTGAGAAAAGAGGTAAGTTTATGTATTCTCTCTTATAGTATGATGGCTCCATCATCCATTATGGCCCCTTTATACCCTTTCCAATTAGGGTAAGGTGGCTTTATGAAAAGACCAGGCTATCCCTATTTTTTACTAATAGATACAAATACGGCGGTTTAGGAGAGAAATACGGTGATCTAGGAACCCACTTTATTGGTCTTGTTTTTAAAAGTATATGGTGGTCTATGCAGACCACTGTATTTATCTTTCTAGCCTGTTTTATATGTCTCTGGGTAGCAAATCCCCGCCTAATTTTTGATCCAAATCCCTCCAAAACATCATGATTTGATCCCAAAACTTTTATTAAGGGATTAAACCTATCATTAAACACAATACAACACAAATTGAACACTTTTATATCATAAATAGGGATGAATCCAACCTAATTCACATATCAAAATAAAACAAAATTAATCCCTATGAAAGAGGAATGTTGGTGTGATTGAAACCAATAACCTTACTAATATGGGTTCATCTTATAAACTTTTTCATGGTTATTTGAGATAAATTCACAAATATTTTATGTTCAAATGTTTAATTTATGTTTGGAATTTCTTAAATTACAAGTCAACCTTCAAAAGAAGAGAACATATGGAAAAATATGAAGTTTGGGGCCAATTTGAACTTAAACATGGGGTTTGTCCGACCCCTGTTCAAGTCCCTGAAACCCATCATTTAAGGTAGTTCTTGAGTTAAACGTCGCGGGTTCAATGGCATCATTTAAGTTCGATTCAAGTGATGTTTAAGTTTTCAATCACAAATCTTCAGTTGGATTTCTGACCAAATTAGCTCTAACTTGCACCAACTTGCAACCAATTGTAGAGGACATACAAATTGAAGTTTATAAGCATTTTTTGAGCATAAAGAACAAGGAATTGGCAATAAAATTCACCTCTTTAGCTAGACTTTTCTTCTTCTTTATCTAGGTTAGGCTTTTATTCATTTTTCACTTTTAGCTTTAGTATTTGGATATTTCAGGTGGTTTTTAAGGATTCTAGGAGTTTGATTCAGTGATATAGAGTTGTATTCCCCTTTAGAGCTGAACTCAGTTCCTTCTAAACTCTTCAATAATTTGTATCTTACTCTTTTATTGAATATATTTAAGAAAATGCTGGGTAAGGCTTATTGTTATTATTCTTTGATCCAAATGTGTTTTTAATATAATTTTTACCTAAGGAATGGCTAGTAAATTCTTTGATTGAGTTTTTATGCATGTTAGATGGTAATTTTTTTATTTGAATGCTTAATGCTTATTTTAAGTTAGCCACTTAAGATAAAGACACTAAATGATAAGGATCCAAAAAAATGTAACTTAATTGTTCGATAAATCAATAAACAATATTATTTAAATAAATGAATAACAAAATTTTGGTTAATTATGAGGGTGTTAATATAGAAATAAGGTATTTTTTGGTTAAAATTCTTAAGCTTTAAGTCCATTACCTAAGTCCGATGAATGTCCAAACTTCAAAATAGGATCAATAGAGATAAGGCATTATCTTAACCATAGAATTGTCTTGATTCAATGAAGATTCCCTATATTAGGCATTCCAATCCTTTCATAACTCAATTAAATCTTTGAAAGCATTAACCTTAGCTAATTAATTCAATTTGGTAATCCTTAAGATAATCTGAACTCCTTTACTTTCTTTGGATTACTTTTAGTTTTAAATAGTTTTAAATTTATTTAATTGCAGTATTAAATTCTCTAGATAATTATAATCAGAGTGACCTAGTACTCACAGTATTTTCCTCATAGATTCAACATTCAAAGTCTCAAATATACTCTACTTTATTAATTACTGATCGATCTACTTGCCATAAAAGTTGGTCTTAAATTGATTTTGATTTGCATGTTAAAAGATTGATTTATTTTTATCTTAATTAATACCTAAACCAAACAACATCACTGTTTTGTGCCATTGTTGGGGAATATATCTAATGATATTAGGAATATATTGGTGTCAATTATTCCAGAGGTTTATCTTCTATTTTCTATGTTTTTTTTTCTATGTTTGTTTGTTGTTTACATTAGAATTTTCTATGTTTATTTTTCTTTCTTTTAGGTTATGTGTTGGAACATATTTTGGTGCCTATTTTTAGTCATTAAGAAGATGTGGAGGCAAGATGACTATTGGTAAGATCATCAATGATACGAGCCTAAAGTTGAAAGGAATGATTGGGGTGATGGCTATATTGAGCAATTCGATGAAACTTATACCCCTTATTTAATGAATTTCTTTTATTACCCTTAGTGTAATTTACCTTATTATGAATAACTAGAATCTTTTTCTTATCAACCTGAGACTCCAAATAATGTGCTATCAACCATTTGTAGTTTAAACACTAAAGCATATCTAGCAATCAACACATTATGGAATAGTTGAAATCCTCTTGCCCTAACTAGAGGGAGTAATTAATATAATCCCTTAGAACAAATTCTCCCATTAACCCTCCTAAGACCACTACATTACCATCTAGTGAGCTATAACCTTTTGATATAGATAATGGTGAGAAAGAGTTTTCAATTGCCTCAGAAATTAATGATGTGTAAGATGATAAGTGATTTAATGCTAACCTAGCTCCTAAAAATAAAGAATTTGAAAATTATAAAGAAGTCTTAGAGAGTGATAAATCTCTTATTAAATCCATGGTTCAAGTATCCAATAATGTGGAAGAACCTTTGCATGACTTAGGAAAACATGATTTAGTATCCATTCAATTTCACCAAGATGAAGTAATTGATTCAAGCAATTTTAAGGACATAATTGGTCGTGAGACAAAGCTCCTAATTTAATCAAAGGAGTATGAAGTGGAATTATATGATAAGGTTATCAAAAGTAAGTAAGTTAAGGTACCGTTTTAGAGCATTGATTTTATAGGAGTTATAACTTTTTTTCCTGGGCCTAAAGTTGTAATTACGGACTATTTTTCAAGATATTTTATCAAGGAAAGGATTTTTTATGGACTTTTCATCAAAAGTAAGGTTTTTAATGCTTTTATATGTCTAATTAGAGGTATAGGAGCCTATGGAAATTTAGTTTCCCCCTGTCAAATGAATGGAGCAAATAAGGTTGATGATGAATTCATGACAAGATTGAAAATTCCCTAAAATTAAGGTTCAACTAAAAGACATTAAAGAAACACTTTTTGGGAGGCAAACTAACCAAAAAAATAGGCTCCTTTGTTTCAATTTAGTGTACTTTAAGTTTAATTTTATTTATCTTGATTTTCAAGTGTGTTCTTAAGCTTTAGTTCTCTAATCTTTTGTTGTGTTTCCTTTAGGTTTATTATGATTTTATTTTTATAAAATTCTAGGATTCTTATTTAAAGTATAGTGTGTTTTAATTTTTTTTTATTTAGGATGCTTTTAAAATATTCTCTTAAGCTTTAGTTGATTGTAGTGTGTCTGATCCTTTCATTTCTATTGTATGTTAAGTCTTTTTGCTTGAAAATCTTATTATTTATATCTTTTATGTGTTTTCTTTAGAATTAATGTGTTTAAGATTCCATTAGGTTGTTTTGATAGAGTTTGGTGTGTTTTAGTTTAGTTTTCCTTAGTTTTTTTCTTTAGGTTTAGTTTTTATTTTAATGTGTTTTATTTTCTTTAGTTTTAGGTGTTTCCAGCCTTCATTCATGAATTGATTTGATGTATAATTCGTTTATAAATGCTAGGCCTTAAGTTAGAAGTAATTTGGTGAAGTTTGGTATGACATTTCCTTACTTAGGAGTGTTTTCCCAGATACAAATGATGGTCTTAAATAGTGATGCTTAAGTTTGCTGAGCTACCGTTTAAATGTTTCTAGGTACCTAAATGGCGATACTGAATGACACTCTTTAACTCCTTAGAAACTGTCATTTAAGTTCGTGGTACAAACAAAAATGAAATACCTTTGTCTTTCTTATTCTCCTTCTTCCTCTAGCCTTTTATTTATCACGTTTGACCCTATAAGAAGTCCAAAGACTAATTTATGCTCATTTTTCTAACAAATTCCCTCTTCTCGGTGTCTATATTTTGCATCTTCTATGCTCTACTCGATTCTATGCTCAATTCACCATAAAACATTCAATTTTCACCAAAAAATCTCCTAAAACTCTTCATTCTCCACAATTTATACTGCCCTATTCATTTGCATTTTCCTATCATTTTTGGGAAAAGACTAGCAAATCTACCAAATTATGATAACTTTGAATGTTATGAGTAAAACTACCAAATTTGATCATCATCGAGAGATTGGTGGCTCAAGCTTTGGATTTAGAGTTTAACGTATCAAGCGTCTTCCAAGTCGTTTAGTGGGATACAATTCTGGCAATAGTTGGCCTATACTATCTTATATTAGTTTGAGAATTTTTTGCTTACATTTAGGAGAAGGATGGCTCCAAGATACTTGAAATTTAATCCATGGTGAGAGGTACCCCTGTTATTATTACTCATTCATTTTTTGTCTAATTTCATGGGGGTACCTGATGTAGGTAACATTTATCAACATAAGGTTGATAGATTGTAAGGTGATTTAGCTATATCTGATCCCTAAGGCTAGTGCTATGCTAAGATTAGTTGGTCCTCCTAATACAAGAGGTTATCCTACATCGCAGTTAAGTGTTAGAGATAGGATTGTAGTGTTACTCTTAAGTGATAATGTGACTGTGAGGGCAAGTGGATTAAATGAGATTCAATTGACTGATACTTATAGTCTTTACAAGAAGCTTTACAGATTGGGTGCCATTAAACCTAGCTAAAGGAAAGCCCTCAATGTGATAATATGAATTTGAAGGCTAGTGGATTAAATGAGATTCAATTTATGAATACTTATATTCTTTCTAATAAGCTTTACGAATTTGGTGCCAATGAGGGCTTTCCTTTACCTAGGTTCATTTTTCGGAGCATGAGAAATGTGTTTAGATGTCACTGCCCAAACATGAACTTTTCTTCCCGTGCTTGTTTACCAATGCTTTCCCCATCATCGATTCCACTCTAAAACTATGGCAATATGTTCATGATGGATGTATTTGTTACTTATAGGCATCAGTAATAGTGAGGCACCAGAGGTAATATGGATTTACCAGCATCTGAGGTAGCTCCCAAGAAGGATACCAGTGACTTCGAGTATCCATCACCCTCTACCACCAGTTAACGATCCTGCCTATGTGCCTCCATTGGCTCAACCTTTTAAGGACAAACATTGCTATTCTTATTTGCGTAGGGTGGTGCTATTCTTATATTGATGGTAGTATATGTATGATTTGCAAGTAAGTTTCTAATGTACAAGATCTAGTTGATCGAGTTTAGAGTTAGGTCGCCTTCTTATGGGATTATGTTTGATATTAAGATCAGTCACCTGCTTACTAGATGATGTTTAGATTGTACTACTTTTTACATGTTGCTCATGGATTATGGCATTGTTTTCTTTTTCTTAGTTTTTTTTTGTCCCTTATAGTATATTTTGCTCACATTATATACTTTGACTCTATTTCAATTTGTTTCTATTGTCTATAACACTTTCATTTTTAATTTTTCCTTTTTAGTTTGATAAAATCGATGAACAAATTTCAATGTGCACCCTAATGGATCGCCAAATAATATTATCATTATCATCTAGGTGTGTTATATTCTCGTTTCTCCCATTATTATGCTTTCTTATTGATTTTATGAATATTAGGGACAATATTAAACTTAAGTGTAGGGGAGGGATATCATGTTATCAAACTTGCTTTTCTTATCCTATAGTTTATCATTTTGTATCTTTTTCACAATTATCTATAATTTATGAAAAAAAATTTCAATTTTGAATCATATCATTAAACATTTTCCTTCCAAATAAAATTGTTTTGAAAAATTAAGTTGTTATACACTTGATTATGACAATTTAGGATTGAATGGTTTTAAATTTCTTTATATTTTTTATACTGAATACCTAATGATCATGATATTTCATTTTTAAAATGCATATTTCTAAGAACATTATGGATTTTTTAAAACATTTTCATCATATTGCTCAATTTAAATTAAAAACTTATGCAAAAATGCATTAAAAAATGTGTGCTAAAAAGTGAATAAGTTTTTATTCACTCCATTAGCTTCAAACCTATTGGTCGAAGTTAAAGAAGGGTGTTAGTAGCCAGTTGATGTGATGTGACTTAACTAAGTAATGGGGATGTTCATGATAAAATTTTTGTCTTTGTGTAAAAAGATTTAGTGACTTATCAACCAAGGCTTAAAAGCTCACATTTATGCTTATGTTTTAGTCCTTAATGAATAAATGATGTGAAATTGTTTAAATGATGTTACTCTTTGCTTTTCTTATATACATTTTATATTTGGAATTGAGTTTTGTAACTTAGGTTGAATTTGAAGGACCTTGAAGTAATTTAATTACAATTGTAATTTGGTTTGATTAATCGATTATATACCATCTCAATGGGTCATAATGATTGAAGGATTAAGGACATCTTTTCAATGATTATGGTTGATAAGTTTCGATCATTTTTCCTATAATTATATATTGTTTTGAATTTGATAATTAAATGATTTAGTTGAGGATAAGTAAATGCTTATGTGTGGGACAGATAATAGGGGTTTAGTTCATAGTATTTTCATGGTTATTTGATGTAAATTCACCCATATTTTGATGTTAAAATATTTAATTTATGTTTAGAATTGTTTAAATTATAGGTTAACCCCTAAAGAAGAGACAATTTGAAAAAAAAAAAGAACTTTGGAGGCAATTTGGAGTTAAATGTGGGGTCTATTCAACCCCCATTTAAGTCCCTACATCCCACCATTTAAAGCAGTTTTGTAGTTAAACATGGGGGGTTCAATGGCACTTTTTAAGTCTAATTCAAGTGTCATTTAAGTAGGTAGTCACAAATCTCCGACTGGATTTCTAACTAAATTCACTATAACTTGCACCAAGTTGCAACCACTTCTTTTTTTTATTTCTAGCCTTTTTATTTGAATTTTTCATGTTGTTTATAAGGATTGTAGGATTATGATTCAGTGATCTAGAGTTGTATTTCACTTTGGAGTTTAACTTGGTGCTTTCTAAACTCTTAAGTCATTTTTATCTTACTCTTTTGTTTAATATATTTAAAAACATGTTGCACAAGGTTTATTTTTATTGTTATTTGAATCAAATGTGTTTTTAATCTTTTTTTTCTAAGGTATGGCTGCTAAATGCTTTGAATGAGTTTCTTATGCATGTTAGATGGTAATCTTTGTTCATTTGAATGCTTAATGCATGTTTTAAGTTGGTCACTTAAGATAAAGACACTAGTTAATTAAAGATCAGCAAATCAACCTTAATTGTTAGATAAATCAATAAATAACGTGATTTAAATAAATTAATGAACAAACTTTATTTAATTATGAGGGTGCTAATATAGTAATAATGTATTTTTTAGGTTAAAATTCTTGAACTTTAAGCCTATCACCTAAGTTTGATGAATGACAAAACTTCAGGATAAGACCAATAGACATAAGATATTACCTTAACCAAAGTATTGTCTTGATTCAATGAAGATACCCTAGATTAAGCATTCCAACCATTTGATAACTCAACTGAATCATTAAAAGTATGGACCTTAGCTAATTAATCCAGTTTGGTAATATTTAAGACAATCTGAAGTTCTTTCCTTTAATTATAATTTTATATGTTTAATTAATTTTTTTAACTTTATTAAATCACAATTCATAGTATTTTCCTCATGGGTTTGAGATTCAGAGTCTTAAATATTTTTCACTTTATTACTTGTTAGCCAGTATACTTGGCATAAAAGTTGGTTTTAAATTTATTTTGTTTTGCATATTAAAATATTGATCTATTTGAACTTCATTAGTACCTAGACCGACCAATAACACTTATTTATTATATTGTTTTATTTATCTACGGCCCAGAAGTAATGAACATCTTTAAGAAGTATTGTCAGCTTATAGTGCAACAATCGTATCCATAAGGTCATTAGAAATGGTAACAGAGTTTTAGGCTAGGTTGAAAACTATTTTGCACTATGTCTAGATTCCTATTTAGTATTTGTATATGAAATGAAGTCTAAATATTTTCTTTTGTCTCTTGTTTTATAGAAGCCTAAATTATTTCTATTTTACATAGTAGTTTCATGATTTTAGTGTTTCTATGTTGCCCTCATTATTATTCTCATTTTACTGGGAAGCCTAAACAGAGACATTAAGAATTAAATTCTTGTTAGATAAAGGAACTGTTACTATTTAATCAGAAAGGGATGAACATTTTATAGGTTGTATCCCATGTTTTATAGTTATTTATAAGAAGTCAACTACAGTATTGAGTCCCTCTCTTAATTTAAGTTAGAAATGTTGAAAAAATTCTTAACTTTTTAGGTTTGTGAGGATTGGATCAAGGTATGATAAGGGAATTTTTATCATTTATATAGTAAATGTTACAAGAAAATTGTAAAAATTATAGTTATGAAGTCTTGATATTTATGTTGATGTATATATTCTTATCACGATATCTTATTACTTTGTATGTTACAAGAATCATAACAAATTTTTTCAAGGAAAACGGAGTAGAGAACCAAGTGGTGTTAATGAATATTAAAAGAGGGGATCAGTAGAAAGAAGCATGGTAGAGGAGATGTATTAGTTTATATATACATCAATCCTTAATTTATTTGTTATGTGATGTAATGATTAAGATATATAAGCAATATTGATATAAATATTCTTGTCATAATGTTCGTGTGTTTTGTAAATTATAAAGATTTATATTTACATTGTGTATAGGAAAAACTAAATACAGTACTAAGTGGTGTTAATACTATAGCAATAGAGAGGATCAAAGAATAGAAGTGAAATAGAGATGTAAAGGTTTGCATAGACATCAATCATTGACCTATTTATTATGTGAAGCATTGATGAAAATGCACCAACAATATTGCAATCTTATGGTCAAAAGGGTTGTTGTCTTGTTATCTTATTGATCCATGACTAGAAAGTTGTTTGTCGACGTATTATCGTCTATGATCATGCATATGTGAAAAAATTTGATGTGGAATGTGATCTTATGCAAAACAAAGTGCACAATCTGGTTAATTGCCATAATGCATAGCATTTAGGCTAGGTGCACAGCAAAGGTTTTAGTCAATTATTAAACATTAAAAACTTCATAAGAAGATATGACTTTTATTAATGATTCAATCCTGATGATTTTACATTGGTGGTTAGAAAAGACCAAGATAAAGATATTTAAAGTGATGGTATAATGAGGATACTAAGGGTTCTAAACATTGCCAAATTTGTGTTACCTCATATAGTGAAATCTAAAGTAGAAGTGTTCCAGGGTCAATACAATTTGAAGGAGACAAAATATCAATGATGTTTGTTCTCAGCAATGTAAAATCTTTAATAGAAGACGAGCCCTTTCAAAGAAACTTCCACCTATATATATTGGGAGTATTTATGTGTTCCAATATGTCACATTGAATAAGCAAAAACCTGTGCAAAATGTGGTAGATGTCAATGATTGTGATCAAATAGCATAGGGCCAATTTTTCTTGATTCATTTATATAGCCACACTTGTATCTTTCATTAAAACATTCAATGGGCATGTGATAGTTTTGATGGTGAGTTATTAACTGGGTTGGTTGTTTAATTGACATTTTTATGTAATTATTATTGTTCCTATCATTTTGTCTTATTAAAATACCTAGTTTATATGTAGATTTTTTATTTGGATCGTATCTCCATGAACTAGCCATTCGAAGGGGGAATCATCTCAAGAATATGTGGTTAGGATGATGAGCCTATAAATGACGTTTTAGACATTGATAAGTTTGGCCCTCATAGTTACAAATAAGTAAAGATTATTTATTTATTTTGTTATCATCTTTTTATATGGTACATGTAATGCATAACTAATGTGTTTTTTTACCATGTTCCATTATGTGTAGGTTTCAATGGTGCAATATGGGCTTGAGCACCCAATGAGAAGTGGTGGTAGGTGGGAGACAACCCAAAAAAGTTGGAATATTTCATATGACAGGATTATGAGGAAAGTAGAGAACATATGAATATAACATTTTTGAGGAAAAAGGGAAGAAAGAGTAGAAAGGAAAGATGAAAAAAGAAAGACACATGTCAAAGTTGAAGGGGTAAAACAAGGTAGTGCACCCTATCTCAGATAGTTTAAGTACCCTTATGTTCTATTATATGGTTTATATGTACAAAACCACATAACATCTAATAGAGTAAAGGCTCTCAAAGTAAGAGAGGGAAGGCAAGACTATAGAAAGGGAAGATGCCAGTGGGAAGACACAGGTTGTAGTTGAAAGGAGGGTTGGGGAGGCATCAAAGTCAAAAATTGAAAAAATAAAAAAAAGATCAAGATTATGGTAAGCGTTGGAGAAATACTATAAACATATTACTACCACAAGAAAAATCGTCATGAATTAATGATAAAAGGAATAACACTAGTTGCACACATTAAAGGGGAAGAATGTAGACTCTTCTAAGGGAAATGCTAGTGATGTTAGGATAATGGCATCCTCATAAGTAGTTTCACATAATATATACAAAGAAAATAATTGTTAAGAACAAGGTTTAAAAAATGGAAATGGAGAGAATATTTATGTTTAATTGATTATTATGATGAACATTTATTAATGTTGAGGTCATGACAAATGATCGTTTCAGTCTATACTTGAAAGATATTTTTTTTATTTTTATGGTCATTCTCAACTAAATAACATGATGAAAATGTAACACTAAATTTAATTTTCACTTACACATGTGTGGGTAATAAGAATTATTGTCCTTACGGTATTAATTAGTCATTGCTTAACAGTTTGTCAGTCGATTCTCATCGATATTGCTATTAAAGTCTATTACTGCATCAGTTCCACTAGACAGATATATTTGACTAGTCTTTTAGCTTACATACTATTTGGAAAAGTTATATATTAACATTGAACTATTGAGGTGTAATGATGCAATCACACTAGTTGATATTGTTGTAGCTTGAGATAAAAAATGCTTGGGGTGAGGAGGAAGGAAAAACGTTGTCAAAATTAGAGATGTTGAGCATTGTGGGGAAATACTACAGACAACTTACTAAAGACCTAGATTTGGTAATAGATCTATAGATATGTTTCATGTTTCTCAAAAAATTAATTGATTTCTTTAAGTTTACATGGCTTAACATATATGTTCTTTGTGTTTTAGTTTAGTTAATGATGAGTTTGTCTTCATTGTTTGATATTACAATTTATGATACTGATATTTCTATGATACCAATAGTTCTAGATGAGCATTGGTGGTGTATATGTGTTGACCTATAAGCCAAGAAGATAATGCTCCTTGACTCCATGGAAGTCACTTTTAAAAAGAATGAGCAATTGTCAAGAGAGGTGGTGAGTATGTTAGACATAAGAAGTTAGGTTATAATATAAAATACATTGCAATTATACTATTCTTTGTTCATATTATATAAGTTTTTTTTGTTAAACCCATATCTTGTGCATGTTAATGATATCAGTAAGTTCAAGCATCAAACCTAAATTATAAAATGATAAGTGGATGGTTTCATACCCTAAAGCCTTCCCTTAACAGGAGAATAATTAAACAACTACTATTTTTTAAACTTCCCTTTTGGATGTCCTACAATCCTGATGTTTAGAGTGCATATCCTACTGCCATATGCTGATACTTGTGCAATCATGCCTTAGAGAGTAATTTCAATACAGTGCAATACTTACGTAAGGAACGTTCATAACGATCAAAAAACTAAAATGATGTAGATTCTATGCTGCAGTTCATGTCGTGTGGTTAATAAGATGGTTTAGTACATTTGTATCAAGTCAATGTTCATTGCATACAATATTGTTGTACAATGATTTTAAGAAGATTGTTATGAATATTGCAAAATGCATACTGATTTAAAGTTTCTATAATGCATTCGAAAGAGTGCAAAATTGAGTGTCAATTTGCTTAAATAAATTGTGAACAAATTTTATCACATATACAAGAATATCTTGAATACTTTGTTGGTCTAACTATGCCATGAGGACAAATTTTTTATCCTACTAGTGCAGGTTCCATGTATGCCTAGCTAATACCTCATGCATGAAAACTATATATAAATCCTATATGGAACAAGTCATTGATTCAGATGTCTATCTTTTAGCTTTAGAAAAAATTAGTGTACAATACTGACGTGTATTGTGAAAGTGGGAAGTTCCTAGTTAGGGGAAAGGGTAGATGTGTCTCCTAAAGTGTGACATACACAATTAAAGGAGAAGCTATGTGTAAGACGTAAGTGGTGAAAGGAACAAATGTCATACCATAATGATATTTTCAAGTAGCATATGATTAAGTACTCGGTGCTACTAAAGTAACATAGAACTATATATAAATAAAGGACTAAGTTTATACATGTTAGAATTAAGCTCAACATACAAATAGAAGTTTGACCACATCATAACTACTGGAGAGATCTACTAATAATAAATCTTCTGCAACCACTAAAGTATGATACTCTAGTTTTTTTTTTTACTTTATAGGTCTCTCCAATTTAATTCTCTCAATTGGATACACTTCCAATGTTAACAATAATGGCTAAAGGTTACAAAAATTCCATTAACTACTTTTTTTTTCAACATGTATTATATGGTAGACAATGAATCATAATAGCTTGATGTGTGTAAAAAAAAATAAAGGATATTGGTCTCTCTAACCCTTATAATTAACCAATTCATATGGAATTCCAATAACTTAAGCCTTCATGCTAGCCATTGCATTACCCATTCAAATATGTTAAAAATATAATAAGGCTTAAACTTTCTAGTACGAAAATAAACAACTTTAAACGAATAATAGTTGTTATCACAATTAGCTCCCCTATTATAACCTCTTTTAAATATATACTCTTTGCTTCAATCGCTTCCTACTTTGCAAAATTAATCATCAAAGGTTATGTACGTTAAAATACTTATTATGTTTATGACAAAGGTAACTTACTATAGTTAGCTTTGGGACTGATCCTTTTGCCACATCTTCCCTCAAGTCATCAATTTCATCAAATGGAAGAGACCATTGAAGGTTGTAAAAAATACTTTAGTTTATAAAACAACATAATCTTCTAATCACGTGTAGTTAATCTTTCACAAACAACCAATGATTATAATTATGTGAAACAACACAGAAATCATCATTTCATAATGATTATGAGATATTCCACCGTCATCCCTACATACTAACATATGATCTAAATATCACATTGCTCATCATTTGTAACACTTTTAATGCCATGAAACAACATAAATGTCCACGCATTAATGTTTGTTAAGTAATGTGTTAGTGAATATGTGAGTTCAATAAATATGTCACTTCATTTATATCTATAATGAAATGCTTATACTAACATGTAACCTATATAAGGTGATAGTGATTTTTACACTTCAAACTTTACTCTGATAAATATTCCCAAGACATTACATGAAAAACTTATAAGATAATTTAACTAACATTATTCGACAATGATTCCTTGAACGTAGATGAGTTTAAAATTATCAAAAACTATAAATTCACAATGTGTTATTAGACTTTTGTCTCCACCTACAATGCCATTTCCTAAAAAAATTGATTTCCTTAATGACTAAGTGTTAATTTCAGCACTTTCATGTCTCTTATTGCCTAACATTCTGTAATACTAACTATCCTCAGGCATTCTTCACTCAAGTATCCTTTAATGTTCTATTCAACCATTTTTTATAATGTTTTTATTTCATCTCAACATCTTAGAACTACTGATTTTGATTTGTTAATACAAAACGTTTCTCTTCGAATGCAGCTACCAGTCAATGCCCCTTTGTTCTATAACATGTAACTATTGTAAAGAGGTAGTACTAATGCATCAATGTTCTTGAAATAATAATATCTGCTAAATGAGTTACGCTTCAAAAGTTTTACATCTTGGAGTGTTTTTTCATGGATAGATTGAATTCCTTGTTTAGGGATATTTCTTGAAACAATAATGCAAAACAATAGTTCTCTATAAGTCCTACTTTAGTAAAGTCAAGGATGCCCTTAAATGGGTTATATCCCCCCATACATCGATGTATATTCCAAAAAATAATCTAAAATACTTTACTTAGTTTTGAAAAAATTTCCATTAATTATAAATGTTTTCTAACCACAGGTAAAATCTGAAACACGATTTAACTGTTTCTATCATCGTTCACCCTATGTATAGGGCACAACTCCTTAAGTGACCATATAATTAAAACGTCTACTAACCCATCATCATCTAGTATGAATATTAATGGTGATTGACACGTGTTGATGATTTCAAAAAATTATCAAACTTATTTTACTCTCAAAACAGTAAATATACGGGTTGTAACTTGTAGTAAAGAATGGATATTGATCCCACAAGGATTGAGTTTAAACACCACTTAATCTAGGTTTAGCTTTGTTTAAGAAATAAATTCAGATGTTAATAAACTAGAAAATAAAATAAAATTCACTAAACTAAGAATAAACAATCAATTGAGACGAAGTGGAGGAATTTGATAGCCAAAGCTTAAGATTATGAGTTACTCTATCCCTATTTTGCTTCCCTCTTGCATTCCTAATTCAATTATGCTCGACCCAAGACTTTTTAATGCTTAATTACCCTCTCTTAAGGAAAAATTACTTGTCCTTAGTCAAATATATTAGGATCAACTATGCTATCCCTAGACTTACCAACTTCTCTTAACCATTCAACCAAAATTTAAGCAGTCCTATAGGTCATTTTAAGCAAATAGCTAAGATCTCTCTTCAACTACTTGCAAAAACCTAAATATTTATATGTTCATTGGGAGCTAACTCTTGTTACACTACCCAAATTAAATGCTTAAACTCACCCTCTCAATCTATGGAATGATATAAGCACAATAAATATCACAAAGCATCATTTATTGAATGGAAAACACAAGAGTTCCATAAATAGTTTAAGAATAACTCCTACAAAGTGTTTAGCAACTCATAATAACAATAAATCCATTAACAATCATGTTTCCCATAAAAAAAAGTAGTAAATAGGGTAAAAAATAAACTAAATAAAGTCTTGAAGCTCTTCTCTTCACTTCTAGAATGCTGGAAAATCTTAGTGTTGATGTGTCTTGATGATTTCCAAGGTTGATGGAGTTTCCTCCTTTAGATAGCCAGCAAAAACCGCTTCCTTGCCTCCTTTAGATGTTGTCTAATGAATGTTTTAGGTTCCTGGGGTTTAGAATACTTATATATGTCAAAAGTAGGATACGAACACTTAAAATCACATGTTTGACCTGCCCAAGAGTCAGCTCTACTGTGTCACAAGAGTGACAGAAAATGGTCATCCAGGGTGCACAACATTTTTTCAACTTCTGACAATCTTTAGTATTTTGGCTATAACTTCTTCTTCGGACCTCCAATTGACTTGAAATTTGAACTGAAACCTCTAACATATTGTTTCCATCAAAATAGCATAGCCATGTAATCCTTTCAATGTACCTAATGCCTCATCCAAGTTAGCTGTACCACATTTGATACTGAATTTCTACAACCTTCTAACTTTCTACATCCTCAACTCTTCTACCCATAACTCTTTTTACAGAAGTTTGACTGACTTGAAATTTGAAATGAAAACTCCTAACATGTTGATCATGCTCCCCTCCAAGTTTCAGGGCTATTTGATTTCGGCAATTCTACCTAATGGCCTAACTAAATCAATTTCACTACAATTAAAACTAAAATCCTGTTACTTGCAAAACAAACTAACAAAATGCATCAACTATTCGCTTAAAAAAGCTCAAAAACCACCCTCAAACTCTAAATAAGAAAAAGAAACAATTAAACACTTAAAAGATCATGAAAAGATGTAAAAGATGCCAAAGATGAAACAAATTGAAGCTAAAACACACAAAGAAACACTTAAAACATCAGAAAATAACCTAGAAACATAACCCTAAAGAAAATTTATCAACTTCCCCACACCTAAACTTTTACTTGAACTCAAGAAAAATCAAACACAACCACAAAATTATATCAATTCATCTTCCAAAATATTAAAAACATGTAATCTTTCAAACTTCAGCCAACTCAAATGTCAAGCTACTACACACATCATGACTAATTTTTCAGTGGCATACATAAACAAACTTAACTTATGACACTATTGATCAAAGGCAAGCATAGACTCAAAATGGATCTTCCTTATAGAATTAACTCATTTCAGTCAAGTGGTTAAGGGTTAGTGTTTCATTCCAAACTCCCTACACTACTATAGGTTTACAAAGACACTAATTCTCCTCTACCATGATTACATGCAAAAATAGATCAAAAGGATTTTATATACGGTTATAATGGTGTTAGGGTTAAGGTAGGTAAAAAAGGGTATGAAGGGTTCTTCACAAGCATTCATAAAGTACTAAATGGATAAAAGGGATGAAAAAATAAACTTTTCAGATATGCACAATGATATAACTACTACTACTCTGCACTTACTATTGCTACTACATGTTATTCCTTTTCTTCTTTGTCTCTTCTTTTGTTTTGTTTTGGTTTTTTGTTTTTTTTCTTTTTGAACACTAATAAAGAAACAATGAAGAAAAAAAATAGCTAAATTAAATGCGCTTTATGAGTACAAGTATAAAAAATTTCTCAAGCATTTCAGAAAACAAAAAAATGTAGCTAAAAATTTCAAACTAATGCTTCACTTAGCACTCTATTAAACTTGTGATTGGGTAAGCTAATGGGATTTGAGGGTTCAAAATGAGATGTTTTCTTCACAAAACAAAAAGGACAAAGGCTCAAAGGGGTTTCAAGAGACAATGACATAGGTTGGTCATTTAAGCTAAAGGTTAAAAGAAAGAGGGCCTTAATCACTTTTATTTAGTATGCATCTATTATATTCAAATTTGTTTAAAGCAAGTTCTAGATTTAACTACCTAAGAGAGTATCACGCACACAAGGAATAAAATGAATTTGGAATAGAGTCATATAGGCTTAACTCCTTACTTAGGCTCAACTGAAGATCCATCATATTTCTACACATCACCTAATCACTCGAGCACCAATTTTTTAGTAAGCCTATATAACCAACTGCTTACGTCAATTAACATGATTCACCTTCTATTCAACTGGCCTAATTTGACTTCAAAGATGCAACTCAATCCCATTCCAAATACTATTATAGAATCTGATGGCAACCCATTCATTAGAAAGATTCAAATGCAAGGGAAATGAAAAACCTAAAATTAACAACCTATCATGCAACCTAAATGACATGGAAAAATGAAATGTAAACACAAACACTAAACTCCACAAACATAACTTGAAACAATTAGCTACCTCCCCACACTTGAAGGACACGTTGTCCTCAATGTGTGAAGATAACACGAAAAGCAAAGAACACAAATACAGAATCACAAAATAATAAAATTCACAAAGCAATAAAACACATGAAATACAAATAAAAGAAACAGACAACAACTAAAGGGAGGGCAAGAAAGCTTACAGAGAGGGTAGGGACGATGGTGTTGGGGATGACAAGTTCCTTCCTTGATTCCATGGCAAAGAAGACCTTTTTCCTCTCTTCCTTTTTTCCTCCGTCAAGCTATAATCCACAACAAACCTTTCAGTAATCATCAAGGTACCTAAACATTAAGAGATCAAAAGGGAAACAATATAAGATAAAACAGACTCAAAAGCAAACTAAATACGACCAAATCAAAGTAAAACTACGCTAAACAAAAAGACAAGCAAATTAAAACAGACTCAAAAGTAAACTAAATATGATCTAATCAAAGTAAAAATACACTAAACAAAGTAAAACTACACTAAACACAAAGACAAGAAAATTAAAAACAAGCATGCTAATTTAAGGTCAGTAGCTTGACTATTGACATATCAACATTATCCATTGTCAAACAGTTGTTTGAGCCCCACAGGAATTAAACTCTGTGAGGAGCCTAGAGAGACTTCCCTTGATGTAGGCTTCCAATCAGTACGATGCTCTTGAGTTTCGGGAGAGTGGAATCGAACTGCTTCATTGTTAAACTCCAATCTCCACTCTCTTTTTTGAACGTCACCCTTCTCCCAACATGGTTTCTGTAATGATGTAAATGATAAATGTGGAGGCTCGTCATCCTACACAACACTTTCAAGCTTCAACTTTCTTAGCCATAGCTCGTTCTCCAAGTCAGCACCATGTGGCTCTTCCTCTTCTTCTTCCTTATCTTCCACTTTATCTTGGATCTCCTTATTTGAGCATTCAACCTTCTCCATTGGATCCTTTTCTTTCTTTCCTGTGATAACTATGATGGCCTATAACTGCTTCCTTAGATTTGCTTCAGTGTTGCTTGGTAAGCTACCTACATTTCTAGAAAGCAAAATATTAGCAAGTTAATCTTCGTGTAGCTCCAAGTTGTGGATGGATGAAATGTTGTTTTCGGTGATTTTATTAAACTTGGCCTCCATCTGCTTCTATTCCCCTCTAGGCTTGCAAACTTAGAGCCCAACACATCCATCATCTTATCTATCTTTCTCTCCAAACACCTAAATCAGTCTTATTGAAATCCAGGAGGGCCTTAAGGTCTTACTTGGCCACCTACATTATTAATATTCCACAAAATATTTAGGTAGTTTTTCCACCTAAATTATAAACATTGGATAAGGGTTGTTACCTCTTGGTTGTGCCCCCATGTAGTTTACCTACTCAAATCCCCATGACTCCATAAAAAAGTAATCAATTGTATCGTAGTTCTCCTGCCCACATAATTCACATTGAATCTGTACAGTTTTAATATAAGAGGAAGATGTACCTTATAAGTGGCCTAATTTCTTGGTAAGGGTTGAAAGTTCTGCTTGAAGAGCTGTCACCATGTCAAACGAATTCATCCCCTTGTGTTCCTTGCATCCTTGTCCCTAAGCTCGTTGGACCATCTCGTGCTCCTTGTGTTCATGCACTTACACACACATAAGGAAAAGTATAAAAAAACTCTCAAAATCAAATTGAACCAAACAAAACAAGATGCTAAAAAAATAATCCCTAGCAATGGAACTAAAAACTTGCTGATGATTTTTTAAAACTATAAAACTTCTTTTATGCTCCAAAACCCCAAGTATATGGGTCACAACTTGTAGTAAAGAATGGATATCGATCCTATAAGGATTGAGTTTAGACACCACTTCATCTAGGTTAAGCTTTGTTTAAGAAATAAATTTAGTTGTTAATAAACTAGAAAATAAAGTAAAATTCACTGAACAAATAATAAACAATCAATTGAGAAGAAATGCAGGAATTTGATAATCAAAGCTTAAGATTTTGAGTTACTCTATCCTTATTTTGCTTCCCTCTTTCATTCCTGATTCAATTATGCTTGACTTAAGAGCTTCTAAGGCTTAATTACGCTTTATCTATGCATAATCAATTCTCCCTAGTCAAATAGATTAGGATCAATTATGCTATCTCTAGACTTACCAACTTCTACTATCCATTCAACCAGATTTTAAGCACTCCTGTAGGTGATTTTAAGCAAATAGCTAAGATATCTCTTCAACTACTTGGGAAAACCTAAATATTTATATGTCCATTGGTTGGGAGCTAACTCTCGACATTACCTAACTCAAATTCCCAAACTCACCCTCTTGGATTATTGAATGGTATAAGCACAATAAATATCACAAAGCAACATTCATTGAATAAAAAACACAAGAGTTCAACAAATAGTTCAAGAACAACTCTTACAAAGTGTTTAGCTACTCATAATAGTAATAAATCGATCAACAATCATGTTTCTCATACAAACAAGTAGTAAGGAGGGTGAAGAATAAACTAGAGAAAGCTTTAAAGCACTTCTCTCCACTTCTAGGATGTTGGAAAATCTGTGTATTGATGTGTCTTGATGATTTCCAAGGTTGATTGAGTTGCCTCCTTTGGGTAACCATAAAAAAACCTCTTCCTTGCCTCCTTTTGGATGTTTTCTAATGAATTTTTTAGGCTCCAAGGGTTTAGAACACTTATATATGTCAAAAGTAGGGTCCCAGCACTTAAAATTGCATGTTTGACCTATCCAGGAGTCAACTTCACTGTCACCCTCTTGGCCTCTCATGAGGGTAACAGAAAGCGGTCATCTAGGTTGCACTGCACTTTTCTAGCTTCCGATACTCTTCAGTATTTTGGCCATAACTTCTTCTTCAGACCTCTGATTAACTTGAATATTTTAACTACAACCTCCTAACATGTTGATCTTGCTCCCCTAAAAATATCATAGCTATATGATCGCTACAAATGTACCTAATGACTTATCCAAGTCAGCTATACCATATTTGATACTAAATTTCTACTACCTTCCAACTTTCTGCATCCTCAACTCTTCTAGCCATAACTCCTTCACAGGAAGTCTAATTGACTTGAAATCTGAAATTAAAACTCCTAAAATGTTGAACGCACTCCAAGTTTCCTTGCTAAATGAATTCTACAATTCTGCCTAATGGCCAAACCAATTCATCTACACCACAACTAAAACTGAAATCCTATTACCTGCAAAACTGTCTAATAAAGTGCATCCACTATTACCCCAATCAAGCTTAGAAACTACCCTCAAACACTAAATAAAATAAAGAAACAATTAAATACTTCAAAGATCATGAAAAGAAGCAAAAGATCAAATAAACTAAAGCTAAAACACACAAATAAACACTTAAAACACCTAAAACAACCTAGAAACATAACTCTAAAGCAAACTTATCAACATGTTAAGAGTCAATTGTCACTTCAATTAAATCTTGTAGTGACATAGGCTATTGTTAGAAACAACTAACTATAATGTATTAGAAAACAACATATGGTCAATGTGATATCAATCATTCGATAATTTTTGAAGTAATTTGACATTAGATTGTTTCTTTTCTAGCATTATTATATATTATTGCCTATTTCGACGTGATAATATGTTAGACAATAGTATATGACTGTTAAATTCATACAAAATTTTTGTAAACACAAAAAAGTATGTTAACACTACATTTATTTGATTTGAAAGATAGGAGGAATCGATAATATTTATGGTGAAATGTGGTGCTTGATGGTGGGTTTTCCTCTAACGAAATTTAAAATAAAATTTAACCATGAAACACATTCACTAATCACCACTCACGAAGAAGATAAGTGTACCTATCACCAATGTAATATTGTTTAGTAAATCTGGTTTTAATCCATGAGGATTACTATTATCTATGAATTCCTATCTAAATTAACTAACTTATCAAAAGGATTGATTCATTGATGCAAATAAAAATAACCAAAAAATTAAAAGAAACAGCTAAGATAATTGAACAGATTAACAATCAAAGATGAAGCTAGGATTCAGGTAATTATGCCCTCTAGGATGCATACATATTCATTGTATTCTTGTTTTAACTTGAATTCTCTAGTTTATTAGACCATAAACTCCATTATGTAAATTTCACTCTCTCTCGGGTTATGCATGCAACTCTATTCAATTCAATAAAATAGGTGAAAGTTCTCTCTATTCCAATGTAGAGATTAAATTCATTATTTGATTCAATTAAGCTCACATCTATAGTTCTCTCTATAGATGCAATTGAAAGTTCTCTCTATAGTTTCAATTAAGCTCACATCTAATCAATACATCTTATGTAAGACTATCTATAGATCTACATGTAAGATACTTTGTTAATGGAGTGATCTAATACATATAATTGATCTTTCAATCTAATCATACATAATCAAATCCTAGAAAACAACATTTACATTCACATAAAAATTGCATTCAAAGTTCCTAAGCACCCAAAACAAATCTATTTTAAAATCTAGAACTCAAGAGTTAATCTAAGAATAACCATGGGTACTACATCTATATAGTTTGTAAGAACCTAAATCCTGAAAGAAAATTAGTTCCTACACATTGAACTAACCATACAAACAGGCATAAGAAAGAAGGAATTAAGAAAGCTCTTGATGAAGTTGTCATCAATCTTTGAATTCTTGATGCTTGATGCATGAAGTCCAATCGTTGATCTTCAATTAGATCCATTCTTCTCCTTCAAATGCCCTAAAAAACTTTGGGAAGAGCCTAAGACTTGTCTATTTTGGAGTGTTAGTTTCCACCCTCTTATTTTAGGATTAAAAGACCTCAAAAATCAGAATATCAGGGAAAAAGATGTTAATTCCGAGAATCCACATAATTTAGGCCATGGTTTAACTAAAACCATAAGATTCTCTGTGAATCCACAATTTGGGCCTCCATCTAGCCAACCCATAACCCCTTCCTACATTTTCTAGCTTTCTCACTCCTACAATCTTTTTGGCATAACATCGTCTCCCTTATCCTTTTTCATGAAATTTTATATGTAGAGTCCTCACATGTTGTTCTTACATCATATAAAGTTTCATAGCACTAGGAGTTTTAAAATTACATCTAATACATCCTCAAAATCACCTATATCAAAGTTGGAGCTTATTTGAGCTTCTTTTGTTCTTCACTTGTTACATTCTTCATGACTTATCCTATGCCCTTGAAATTTGGTGTAAAGCTTCCTCACATGATGTTATTAAATGGAAAATTAACTCCACACCAATAGCAATCTCGAAAGTATGCTGAATTGATTACCAAAATCCTATAAATATTGATAAACTTGAAAAAAAATGAGAAACATCTCATTCAAGGATTTTAATTAGAAGTATATACAACTCCCACAAAATTGCATCTAAAGCTCCTAACAAGCACAAAATTATGCTTAAAATATGTATGTTTTTAGGTCTATCAAATACTCCTACATTTAGGTTGTTGCTTGTCCTTAAACAACGACTAAACATCTACTTAGTTAACATCCATCAAAAGTTAAGACACACTTGATCATAAACAAAATTCAACTAATATTTTTTACTTAGTTTTCAATTAACAATTCCATAACGACAAAAACTTGGCTATCACAGAAACATTCAGTGCACAATGTCAAACATATATAAAGCGTAATATAGATCATTATGTAAAATTCTTTAAGGAATTCACTAATACAAATTACAACTTACCCTTTTTAACTTATGTGCAATTTTTGGGGATTCACCTTATCTTTGACATAAGGACAGACATTTTTTCATGAATGCCCTCTATTCACTCAACTCAATTTCCCTTTCTACCTTGTTTGCAATGTCATCTAGCCTTTTAACACAAAGGTGAACATTTTTTCGTGAACATCCCTAATTATTCAGCTAGTTCATAATCTCAAATGGCTACTATCTCTACTAATACACTTAAACCTTTTTATCGATATGAAGCCAATAAAGTGAGTTTTTTCTCATTCAATTTACACATAATTATACCTTTTATTCATTAAAAACACATCATATTCCAAATTGACACAATATTCCTTATGCAATCACATTTGAAATTTAACATTTAACATCAGAGGTGCCTAACATCACAAGCAAAGAACATAAAACAAAACAAGAAAAGTAAAAAATTCGGTAAAAAATCAATCAAGAATTGTTCAATGCTCACCTCATCAAAAACATTGATGAAATTATAACACTTCAATCAGTAATCAACTCTTAATCCCAATCTTTTATCATAGATACTCTAGTCCTTACTCTTGGACTCCTAAAAACTTAAGTGTGATAAATAAATAATAAAACTGAACATATTAAACTCCCCCCCCCCAACTTAAGACAAACATTTTTACATTAACATGTTTACATAAGTGACAAGATTGTCCAAGTCAAGAGTTTAGTTGGAATCTAAGCACTTATTAACTTCATTATCATTCAATTCACAAGGCATTGAAAATTCTTGCATACCACTCCCTAAGTTACAAGGGTTTAGAGAATTTGATTCAAATAGAGTGGACTGGGAAGGATTCCTCTATCCAATTTAGGGAAGAAGCTTTTAGCTCAGCCATCGTAGGTTGATGTTTAGGTGGATGTCTAGCCAAACTTTTATTAACTACATCACAAATTTGGGCATGAATAGGACTTTGGGGTTTCGCGGGATAGGAAGAAGATGATTATTACTCATGATAAGATTATTCACAAGGGTAATTATAATAATTCATTGAGTTAGGTGGATAAGGCTAGTTAAATTTATCATAATCACCTTTGCCCCAATAATTCTAATCAACTTCAGGCTCATACAATTGGTGATCATGACAATAGTAATCTTGCCTCCATATCTTGGCAACATCTAAAGCTAAAAACTACAAGATGCTCCACCACTCAAGCAAAACAGAAAACAATTAACGCAAGAAACAAACAAACAAAGCACAAGAACACAATATAAACAATATTTACACCCTAGAGTAATTGATACCAATATATTCCTAATATCACATAATATTCAGTTCCCTAGCAATGGCACCAAAAAATTTGCTACGTTTATTTGGTGTCACTAATTTTCTCAAATAAAGCAATAAACCCACATGCAATTCTAATTAAATTCATATCTAAATCAAATTAGCAGTAATATACTGTTCGTAAGTAATAAAGTTGAGCGCATTTAAGACTCTAGAATGTTGAACCTATAAAGAACTGATTGTATGACTACTAAGGCAATCTGATTACAATTATCAACTCAAGAACTTTAGATTTAAAGGGTTAGTTAACTCACTTAAAATAAAAACACATATAAACTTTTCTAGCAATGTTATGTATTCCAAATCTCTTAAAGATTACTTAAATGGTTACTCAACTTAGGATTAGGCTTCAAATGATTAATTGAGTTATAAATTTGATTGAAATGACTAATCTAGGGCTTTCAATAAATCAAGACATTGCTATGGTTAAATCAATTCTTTATCTCTAACCATCCTAAATTGATCTTTGGTTATTTCATAAATTAATAGCCATTAGGCTTAAATTTAAAAAAGTTCTAATCCTAAATTTCTATTCAAGATTAATGCCCTCATGTTAAGCCAGGTAGATTTCTCATATCCTTGAATTAAGCCATATTATTTACAGAATTTTCCAATGATTAAAGTAGAGATTGTTAGATCTTTAATTATCTTAAATCATATTTCAAGTGGCCAGCTCAAAATAAGCATTATGATCTCAAAATAAACAAAGATTGTTATTCAATCATGTTATGAAGACTCAATCAATACATTCAATAACCTCTACTAAGATATAGAATAGATTAAAACATTATAAATCATAAGAAATAATAAATTCATGCATTAAACATATTTTCTTGCATAAATATGGAAGAAGGAGTAAAAAACAAGTAATTAAAGGTTAAGTTGAACCAAATGATTCTCCAAATAGATAGACAGCCTTCAAAAACATTTAAAAACTCCTAGAGATCCTTAATACAACCTGAAAAGACCAATAAAGAAGTTGGAAAAGAAAGATCAAAGGAAAAGCCTAACCTAAAGAGGAAAAGAAGAAAAATATAAGCTAAATCTCTTAATTAGGAGCTCAAATCTGTGTTAACTTGCACAAAATTGGGCTTGTTGGCTTCATATATTTGTGCTCTATAAGTAGGAAGCAAGTGGACGAGCTGCAACAAGTGGCTTCTCAAGTTGAAGCTGAAAATATCTCGACAGCTACTTAAACGAGGCTTAAAGAACGACACTGAAAGAACAGCACAACGATGTTGTTTGGCTACTGTCGTTTGACTCCCAAAATTGACTAAAATGTGAGGTTGGAGGAGTAAAACGTGGGTTGGCTTTGTCCTATCATTTTTCTCTTATTTTTGCTCCTGATTTTATTCTTTTCTTAGATTTCCACTTCAAATTGATGTTAATATGCAAATAGAACAACTCAAGACACAAATTAGACTAAATAACATTAAAATAAGGGATTAAGTACATTAAAAGATCATGAAAATCTATATGAATGAAGCACTTATGAACTACCTTCAGATTTATTCTATCTCAGTTCTTTTTTAAATGTATGTTCAATTTTGGTTCCACTGATTCAAAAGAGTGATTTCTAGTTATACAAAAGAGTACCTAATGCACAAACCAAAGATGAAAAAAATATTAAGAAAATGAAAAAAAACTTGTTCAAAGGAAAACTAAAGTGTAGCAATTTGAAAATTACATAAAAGAAAACAAATAAAATAACTAAAGCTAGTCTAACAAAGAATTAAAAAATTATTATAATGATATAGTCCTCGATAATGATGCTAAAAACTTTATGGTACGTTATACTCAACCTAATTTTTAAATAAAATTTAACCAAGAAACATGTTCACTAACCTTAACTCACGAAGAAGACAATAGTACCTATTGCTAATGAAATATAATTTTTCAATCCTTAAGGGTTGTTATCTACGAATTCTTATTTAAATTAGTTTCTAAATTAGCTAACTTATTAAAATGATAGATTTATTAATGCAAAAAGAAATGCCTAAGATAATTGCAAAGATTAACAATGAAGCTAGGATTCAGGTAATTGAGCCCTCTAAGATGCAATCATATTCATTGTATTCTTATCTTAACTTAAATTCTGAAACAACTTCATTATGCAATTTAGAAATTCTTGAGGGAGGTAAATACCTAATCATGAACTTCTGGGCAAACTGGTTCCATGTTGTGATAGGGTTAGGTGGGTTTGATTTGAGCTATGATTTGGCATGACTCTGTAATGTAAAGGGAAATAGGCGCAACCTTATTGCACCCCTTGATGATCTATTTAACTTAAATATGTCATTTATCTCTACAAAGTTCATAATATGAGCATTCAGATCTTTTTCAGGTAGGTTATCAAACTGCACATAATTTTATAGCATATGAATAATTTATAGTTTGAGACTCTATGCCTTATAGAGAAGGTCTTGAAATATCCCCCATAGTGAGTTGTATTCTTGGCCCTAACTCATGCTACATGTTGTCAAATTGAGATTCTAACATTTCTAACTTAGAGCTATATCCGGATGTCTTCTCTCTCAATTCTCTTTTAAATGTGCATTCAACCACATTATCTAGTTCCACTAATTCAAAAGAGTGACTCATGGTCATACACAAGAGTACCTAACCCATAAACCAAAGATTAAAAAAAAGATTAAGAAAATATAAAAGCTTGTTAAAAGGAAAACTAAAGTGTAAAATTTTGAAAATTACAAAAAAGAAAACAAATAAAATAACTAAAGCTAGTCTAACAAAGAATAAGAAAATACTTATAATGATATAGTCCCTGGTAAAGATGCTAATAAACTTTATGGTGGATTGTATTCCACCTAATTCTTAAATAAAATTTAACTAAGAAAAACACATTCACTAATCACAACTCGCGAAGAATACTACTTATCGCTAATGTACTATGGTTTAGTAAATCCTGGGTTAATCTATGAGAACTGCTATTATCTATGAATCCCTATCTAAATTAGATAACTTATCAAAAGTTTAGATTGATCAAAGAAAATAAAAATAACTAAACAATTTAAAGAAATGCATAAGATAATTACAAAGATTAACAATCAAAGATGAAGCTAGTATTTAGGTAATTACTCCTTCTAGGATGCATGAGTAATCATTGTATTCTTGTCTTAACTTTAATTCTCTGATTTATTAAACCGTAGACTCTCTAATGTAAATTACACTCTCTTTAGAGTTATGCAACCCTATTCAATTCAATAAAGAGAAATTTCTTTCTATCCTAATTTAGAGATTGATTGCATTACTTGGTTTTATGAAAACTATTGTTTTGAGTAAGCTCACACTTAATCCAGATATCTTATGTATGCTTATCTTTAGGTCTCCATGGAAGATACTTTATTAAGGACATGACCTAATGCATACAATTGATCTTTTGATCTAATCATATGCAATTAAAGCCTTGAAAACAAAATTTATGTCTGAATAAAAATTGCATTCAAATTTCATAAGCATCCATAAAAAATCTAATTCAAAATCTAGAATTCAAGAGTTAATCTTAAAATGACCATGAATACCACATCTATAGATTTTGTAAAAACCCAAATCCTAAAAGAAAATTAGTTTCTACACATTTAAATAATCATACAAATAAACATAAGAAATAAGGAATTAAGAAAGCTCATAGTGAAGTTGTCTTCAATCCTTGAATTCTTGATGTTTGATGTATGAAATCTAATCCTTGATCTTCCATTCCAAGTGTTTGGATCCATTCTTCTCCTTCAAATTCATTGAAAGCATTTGGGAAGAGCCTAAGACTTCTCTATTTTGGCGTGGTTGTGGCCTCCCTCTTGTTTTAGGCTTAAAGGACCTTTAAAATCACAAAATTAGGGCAAAAGGTGTAGAACACGTGCCCTATCTAGCCATGGGATTCTCTATCCAGGGTCCATGGGTTGGGCCATGGTTTGCCTAACTCGTGGTCCAACACATGGCCCCTTCCTATATTTTTTATCTTCTACCTTCCTTTGATCTTTTTACCATAACTTATTTTCTGCTTGTCCTTTTTTCCTTGAAATTTGAAATGTAGAGTCCTCACATGTTGTTCTTATAATAATAAAGTTTATAGCAATATGAGCTCTTTAAGTGAACCTAATACCTCCTCAACGTCACTTGTACAAACCTGGTGCTTATCTGAGCTTCTCGTGTTCTTCATTAAGTGCATCCTTCATGGCTTATCCTATGATCTGGAAATTTATGTGAAGCTTCCTTACATGATGTTCTTAAATTCCAAATTGACTCCACACCAATTGTAATCCCAGAAGTATGTTGAATTAATCTCTAAAATCCTACAAACATTGATAAAACATGAAAAACACATGAGTAACATATCATTCAAGGATTTTAACTAGAAGAATATGTAAAACACATGAAATTTCATCTAAAACACCACCTAACAAGGATGAGATCATGCCTAAAATATGTATTTTTTTAGGCCAATCTGTGCTACTGAACGCTCATGCTAGGACCATTGATGCTTGCACTAATTGTATTCACTGTTTCAATTTCACATATGATAAGCATTAAATGTCAAAATGAATAGTAAAACACTTTGAACAACATGAATGATAGCACCAAATACAAAAATTATGCACACTAACTATTGAATTATAATTTATTAAGAGAAAATTTTACTACTTGCATTTTTTCCTTTTTTTGCTGATTGTATCCTCCAAATAAGTTCTCAATTGATTATTTATATGTATATCTTATTACTTTGACATGACAAGGTCCCTTAAACCAATGTTCTACAAATCATTACATAAGTCACACTTATTGTCTAAAAGTGTTACGAATTCCTAATCTAATATACCCCTCAAATATTCATACTTCACATCTACAACAATTATGTAGTCCATAACATTATAAAATACATTTTCTATCTTCTTTATCTGAATAGTAGCAACATCAATCTCATTTTTTATATTGATTTTAGAATTTAATCTTAGTAATTCCTTACTCCTTTGTAGTATAAGATGGTCTAGGAAATTGCTCACCTTGTCCTAAGTAAATAGATTGAAAATGTGACAACAAACTATGCACTTGAACTCAATCAACTTTCAAATCCAACATGCATGGTAGGGGGATTGACTTACACTAATAATGAATATTCTAATTACGTTACCCTCCCAACCCATCTGCTCAACCTTTAATACTTTGTATCACCGATAGACATAGTATGAATTACATTGCAGCACATTACACATATTAGCTTAATTTTTACTTGTCTGAATAAATTTGTTGTATATATATTTTCGAAAACCTTTTAAGATTGAAATGTGTCACTAATGGCATATAGTTATTAGTGGATAAGAAACCAGCTTCAAACTCATGTTTAATCTTTTCTTTAATCATATTTTCATACTACACGACAAATTCAATTAAGAAGCTACATGCAAACAGATATCCATCATAATAAACATGCATTCCTTCACTTCTTTATGTGGTGGATATCTTAGCCAAAAGTCCATCCCTAATATATACCAGTGCCCATTTCTCACACTTGTTAAAAAGTTATTATATCCAAGCATTAACATGTAAACTAAACTATTCTACCATTTTATGTCGTTTTTCGTTAAATTCATCTTTATTAGTTGCATCATATACGACTTCCATAAAACAACCCTTTAATTTCTTATAAGATTTATGTGACCTAAATTTTTCCGTAATTTTCTTAACGATGTGCCACAAACAAATCATTTGTCTTGCATTTAGAAATAATACATTAATGGTGTTGCCAATGCTTTCGTACTAATCCATTATAATGCCTTCGGAGATTTCCCATCTATATAATTTAACCAAGTTTGAAACAACCAAACAAAGGTGTCTATTATTTCATCACCTAAAACCATATAACCTAGTAAAATAGACTTTGCATGATGATTTATTTCCATGAATGCTGCAAATGGCATGCCATACTTGTTCACGAGATATGCTATATTAAATGTTACCATGTCACCAAACTTCATATGCATAGCATGACTATAAGTGTCTGTGTAGAAAATATTATTCAACTCCCCATCATCATAACAATTGATTATATAGTAAAAACAATGGTACTTATCTTTAATCATTATAAACATTTTGTACACTACTTAATTATCTCTTCTAACTAGTCTTTTCCTCTTAATCATGTCCAAATAGTTGAAGCAATCCTTGTGCAAGGTTAAAAGATTTTCATAACCTCTGAATCTAATAATACTTGTTAGAAAGTTCATGCATGGCCTTTTTCCACACATGTCATTAAAATCCAACCTTCTTTTCATAAGACTATCTATTGCACGATGTTGCCACATAAACATGGCATAGTTCAAGTTCAATAAATGGTTATAAATGCCTTCAAACTTAATTACAATCCCATAGCCTTCAACCAAAATGCAATTCAAATGAACTTCATAACAAATATAAAGAGATGACCATCATGCCAACTCGTTAATAGAATATGACTTCTGGCTATAAATCTTGTTGTAGAAGAATCTCCTATATAAGTACTCTCTATTTGAATCCTTTTACCCTTTACTATGACTATCGCAAATCCCTTAAACTTGATGTGCTTTTGATACATTTCATACACTTCTTCCTAGCCAGCAAACTCCATTCCTACTTGTACTATAATTATGAATTACAACTTCTTCATCATTATAGTTCTCCACATTCGGCCTTAACACCAAATATACAAAATCATTGTCATCTATAAGGACAACATTAAATGTAATGGGAAGAATATCTAAGAAAGATTGTGAGTATCAGTCCTAGTACAATGACCATACAATTTAACATGTTTCAATGCTATAAAAAAAACATACAACATACGATACATTTCAAGTTGGCCTATCGACATTGGAATGCGAGATGATCATGAGCTCTTTATATATAATGTTGAATTTAACTAGGAATTATAAAAAGCCTCTATAGACAATTTCAATGTTATCTTATTGCTGGAAAAATGAGCATGTCACAAAAATGTGCATGCCCTATATAGGAAAAATCTAGCATAACAATGAACGATAATTCATTTCTTAACTTATTTTAATAAGTACTAAATGGTTGCGTGAAATGTTACATATGTTGCAGTAAAGGTGGATATAATCCTTCTTAGTGAGCTATAATTTTTTAGATTTATTAGTGAAAATGAAGTTTTTGGAGATGTGGGCTTAGGATATGAAACCTATTATAGTAGGTTAAAGTTGTTTGGGATGACATTTCACATTAATACAGGGTGTCCTACTTCATTATTCTAAACAAGTTATTTATTTGTACCATAATTTATTCACGTGTAGGGTAAAATTTGTACCATAATTTATTCACGTATATCAAATGTTTATTTAATGTCCCAATAATGTATTTAAGAATAACCAACGAGTTTATAAGCATGCACTGGAGGAACACCCTCACCCATTATAAGCCACTCCAACACTGTTTATTTTCAATGACCTCCATCTCATCCTCATACCAAGGCAATCAAGTAATTTTTGCATTTGCACAATCTCAATATTTGGACCACCCTTCCTCCCCTTGTGACTAAGTTTATGTTTGACTAAATTTCCATTTTTTACTAACATTATTATTTATAAAATTCTTATTGGAATCCTAAAATGTAACTTGATCCGTCCCACCCCCATATCTAGCCTCACATTTAGACAAAAAACTTTTTTCATGAAATAAGTTTCCTTAGATTACCATCAATAGATGTAAGGAGCCTTAATTGTTGACCTATTTCTCTATAGATAATGTTATTTGGACAAGTGATTGTTTTTTGTAATTTGATTATAGATAAGCTCCCATACATCCTATTTTAAATCAAAAATGCAGTCCTTTACAATTTGGCGTGGGTTTTTGACAAGAATTGTTTGAAGATTTCTAAAGTGATGGAAGATATGGTGAATCTAAAAACTGTTTTGTGGTTGAACAACTTTTCATGATTACCTTATCCTAGCGTGCTTTAATTCAGGCATAGGGTAGCTTGAATTATTTAGTACGGTCAATGTTTATGAGTTCAGTCTTGCTGTAAGAGCTGTTATTTTTGTAATACTAGGTTGACAGACTTACCAAGCATTTGGAATTAGGATCTTCTTGGTAGATATGCTATGTGACTTTAATGTAGGAATAGCACATGATCTCTTTCCACCTTATAATTGCATTGCATCATTTTAATGTTATGTTAGAACACTTCATGTTAAGTAGTGCATTGTAGCATTGTTCCTGTACAAAATATTTATAAACCCAATGTCTAGGTATCTAGAGTGTAGATAAGGGAAGGGGGTTGTAGGTAAGATAACTAACTCATTTTCCTACATTTTATATATATCATACATTGTTGTGTATATACTGTTAATTTGAGTGGATCCCAATGCTCATAATACTATTAATCAAAGTTCATACTTTTTATTGCTATATGAGGTTGACTATACCTTCTAAAAAATGTCAAAGTCTCAAGGAAATTCCTCTTCAACAAAGAAGCCGTATGTGAGTCATTATGTTCCAAGTTATATGATTGATGTTACTGTCATTTTCTTTTATAATGACCATTATTATAAGAAATATATGTTAGATCTCTAAATGACACTATGATTTTTATTAAAAAAAAACAATGATAGCATTGTCAAAATATTCTCCCAATAGTTTTAGTTCTAGTTGCAGGTGGCATAATTAAGGGTCGAGCACCTAAAAAAGGAGAATGAAATGTTAAAGGCCGAGTTCTCGTAAAGATTTTACCATTGAAAACACATCAATATGTTATATATGTTCATTGTGTTAAAATAATTCCTAATTGTATACATGCAAATCTTGAGACTTGATGTCGATGTGAAAATTTAAGCATCGCTTGCAGCTAGTATAAAGCATAAAACTTAGAAAAATAACCTAAATAGAGAATTGAATAACCTAAATCTAGCCTAGCTGAAGAACTTAACTTGATTAAACTTTAGGACTCAACTCAGCTTATAAGAAAATAAATATGTATTATTTTTTATTTCCTCTTTTTTTGTCTCTTGAACTCTCACTTTTATGTCTCGCTACTAGCATTAGACATTGGCTAGTTGCTAATTGATAATGGTGCTTCCCCCTTCTCTCTCTCTTCCATTTCCCTTCCTTTTCTTTCTTCCTCTCATCTTTTATTCTCCTCTTTTGATTATTCTTTCTCTCTCTGTTCACTTCTATCCCTCTTTTCTTTACCTCTCTTGCTTCTCTCTCTCTCCCCCCTTTAGCATTAGCTTCTTTCTTCTCTAGCTAGCCATTTCTCCTCCCTTCCTCCCTTCTTTTTCTTCTCTTTCCCACTAGCCACCCCTTCTTTCTTCTCCCTCTTTTTGACCCTCTCTAGTTCTCATCCAAAACTTATAATTATTCCTCTAATTCATAAAGAAATAAAGAATTTACCTTACAATAACATAACAAAATGCTATAAATTGGAATGGTTTGATAACACAATAAAGAAAAAGAGAATAAAATAAAAAATTTGAGAGGTTTTCATCAGTTGAGAGGGAAGGAAGATGGAGAGAAAAGAAAAACAGAACAAAACCCTATTTATTTACTTAAGGGCTAGGTTGGGTCTTAAGGTTAGATAGGGTTAACTTCTTAGGATAGTCTAAGTTTAGTAGGTAAGGTTCTTTGTTTAGGTTTTTATTTAAGTTCTAGGCTTTACAATTAGTAATGTAGTGCTCCTTCTTCAAAAATTACTCAACTCTCTAAATCACAAAAAATTTACAATTCACAATAACCTTAAATTATAAATTCAATTCCTAAATCAATAAAAAATCTTTAATTCACAATTATCCACCATTCAATCTCAATCGTTCAATAAACTGAATTCCATATATTAAGAGCAATTAACTTAAATCAAAAGGAAAATGATTCTTAATGAAAATTGTAATTTTCAATGTCAATAAATCTAGTAACATCTCCAAATGAAACCATCAATCTCAATGTATCATAAAGAAGTCAAATTGTTGAAGTAAAATGAAAATCTATCTAAAATTTGACTTATATGGCATCCTATGACAAGCTAACCCACCTAAACTATCCAACAGCACATGACTTGAAATCTGAATTTCTCAAGATTTACTGAATATCTCCTAAAAATATAATTCATATAGACAACATAGAAAGTATAGTTACATATCACATTACAAATTATGTATTACAATTTATATCAATTCCATTTATTTATAAATGGTTCACAATCAATTCTTCTATTCCATTGTTCTCAGTTCGATTCTTTATTAATCTAAAGGTCTCGCTTAACCTATCAGAGTTATACTCAATGATATACCAACAAATATACCATATAAGATACCTCGTACCCCAAAGATATCCTATATATTTCCACCTCATAACACCAAGTCTCATCATGATGAATTATATCATACACTTCTCACCCGAAAGGCATCCTAGTTATTCCCTATTAGAATACTAAATGTAAATCATAAAGGACATCCCCACCCTAGAATATCCCGACACATGTCCAATGATCAATATCAATCTAGTCTCATTCGCATATTAAGACCATCAAGGACACTCCACTCAAGCAAGCCACTAACTAGAATCTCTTAATGTTTATAAATATTTCACAACCTAAATAATTTTAGGCAAAGCTATTGCATTTCATCATCAGTAATCCACAAATGAATTTTTTTTGTGTGATATAATCATAATTTCCATCAATTTAAGGTCATATTCATACAATAATTGTCACAATTTCCATAAAATTTCCATATTTCCATCATTCAGTAAATTATCACAAAATTCATCACGTTATCATATCTGTAGTTTTCCATATGAGCATAATTTCACATCTTTAATCCATAATTCACAAAATCCAATCATTCTCAAATTGAATAAAATTCACATAACACAACACACTCAAATCTAGTAATTTATACAAAATCACGTTATTCTTAAATTATACAAAACAAATATAAAAAGATGTATCTTGTTTCCATAATTCACACAAAAATCATAAAATTCATTTTCACATAAATTTTCACATCATAGGATATATTAAAATTCCATAATTTACACAAATTTATAATAAATGTATTTACACAAAATTCACAAAAATATGGGTCCATTCTAATTAAACATTCCCTAAACTCTAAAACTCAAAATTTCTACTTTATCTTAGTCTCGTCACTCTATAATTTGTCTCCAGCACATATTTATAAAAAAATCTCGATTAGACTAAATGAATAAATAATAGACTCTAAATCTTTCTTAATTATTAAACTATCCTTAAATCTTCTTAAAAATTCTAAAATATGCCATAACTAAAATTTTTCCTATTATGCCCTTTTAAATTTCTTAAAATTGAAAAATTCTTCCTAAACTCTACAAAATGTACATTCTCACCCAACTTCTCTAAATTTAAAAAATTTCCCCACACACATTTTTTCATTCCTTCTTTTTATTTATTATTTCTCTCTTGAACTCTCACTTTTGTCCCTCATTACCCCCACTGGACATCGACCGGTCACTATTGGATAATGGTGCTCTCTCTCTCCCCTCTTTCCCTTCCTTTTTTCTTCCTCTCTTCTTTCATTATCCCTTTTTAGCTCTTCTCTCTCTCTCTCTCTCTAGTCACTTTTATCCCTCTATCTCTCTGCTTATTTTAATTCTCTCTCTCTCTCTAGCATCAGCTCCTTTCTTCTCTAACTGGTCATTTCTCCTCCCTTCCTCTCTTCTTTATTGTTAGAGTTTTACACCCCATTCAACTTCTCATTATTAGAATTTATACTTATTCTATCTACCAAACATGATTAAACCATTAAATAATTTACAAGCAAGAATCATACTTGTGACCCCACCACAATGTACTGACAAGGTCCATTATGAAACATAATAACTAAATTTTGTAGAATATAGCTTCACATCCACTACTCAGAATTCTCTACACACAACCATTTCATCATAGGTCTACATCCCATTTAGCTTCACAACATTGAAATTTGGACATATTTTATGTACCAAACGTGACTAAATCATCAAATAGTTTACAAGGAAGGATTGTATATATGACCCCCATAAAAATGTATTACCATGGTGTATTATAAAACATAATAACTAATACTTTATGGTATATAGTCCTACATCTATGCAAACATAACTATTCTGAAGTCCCTACATACAACCACCAAATTGTTATAGATCTATACTCCATTCATCTTCTTATGGCCCAACTGTAGATAAATTGACAAACTGTATTAAAATCATTGCCTAACAATTGCTCACACAAATATGCACAAACTAAAACAAGATCTAAACATTTTCATATCAAATTGACTAGTACCAAACTATTAAAAATAAACCTTACAATGTCAACAGATTCTAGTAAACTATACCTTAATCGTATGGCTTTGAGGTCTATGTGCCTTTCCATAATGCTAAAGTATAACACAGGTAGACACCACTATTAAAGCTTTAAACAGATAATTTAATGGTACAAGTTAGTTCTTTTCAATTATATTAATCCTTTTGAATGAGCAATCTACTCATTAGAATGTCAACTATCACATTAGAAGAGTTCTCGAGTTTCAAATTATAAGCGTGATAGGGGTTCATTTCATATTATTTTCCATGGTATTTTGATGTTGATTAACCCATTTTTCGTGCTTAATTGATTCATTTTCTTCTTGAAATGCTTAATTTATATTGCAACCCAATTAAAGTGAAATTCAAGCAAAATGTGAAGATTGGAACACAAATAGGAGTAAAAGGGAGATAGAGTTTACCCTCATTCTTAACTCTTCAGAACTCGTGTTTAACTCCTTCTCTGGGACCTAAATGTGGGTAGTAAAATATCATCGTTTAACCCCTCTTCAAGCCCCCATTTAAGTAGCAGTAAAACTCATTCCAACTATATCTCTCTCCTAATTGGTTGCAACTTGTGAAACTTACATCCCACTTGTTCTTAACATATATATGTGGTGTTTGAAGACAAAAACAATAAGAAAAAATAGAGAGAACACAAAAATTGAGAACAAAATCTAATCAGACTTAGTTATATGGTTCTTTTCTCTTGCTCTTCATCTTTTTAATCTTGTTTTAATTTGAGCTAATATTTGAGGAGTGTTAGAGTTTAGACACATGATTCAAGTTTGTAAACATGTTTGTAGGCTTTTAGTGGTACATTTTAAACTTGTTTTTACATTAAAACCACTTATTGCTATCATTTGTTCAAGAACATGTTGAATATGATGAGAATGCCTTATTTATTACTTTAAATGAGTTGCTAATTCAATTGTGGTTAGGGAATGGTTATGAAATGATATGAATATGTGCTGGGTATGATTTATTTCATGGTTGAAGGCTGTGTTTTTTTCTTAAATTATGAGATTAATGCTTATTCTAAACTAAACACTTAGAATAACGTTAAGAAACAAATTAGGATTAGAGAAATCTGCCAATTTTATTAGAAAAATCATCAAGAAACCTAATTTAAATCATTGAATGACCAAACCTTGGTTTATATTGAGCCTTATAATTTGAAAATTCAAAATATTTAAGTTAATCGTCCTAAACTTCAAGCCTAATACTTGAGATTGATGAATGACCAATCTTCAACTTAAGTAAAAACAAAAAAAGATGTTAGTCCAGTATAGAACCTAAAAGGGGGTGAATTAAGATTTAAAATTATTTTTCTAATTGATTAAGATGAACAGGATGCAAAAGCTTATGTAACAAAGAGTAGATAAGAAAAACAATCAATTAACATAATAACATAAGTGCATAAAATTAAAGAGAAAAGGAGAAAGAAATACACTAAATTTATATTAATTCAGAGTAGTTCACTTTCTCCTACATCTAATTCCCAACACCATTGTTGAGATGATTGCACTATTTTAACAAAAAGTACAATGTTTAATCTTACACCCCTTTTCAGTCCTTAGGGATAACCTTTCACTCAATTTCTTTTTCCTTAGGCTAAATAATAACCTTTCACACTAACAAAAATAATTATAAAAAAGTAATACTATACTTAACTTTACTTGTTATGTAAAAGAGGCTAAATAGAATGAATGTAAAATAACAAAGTGCCTCACACAAGCACACCTTATAAAAAAATCCACTTTTGAAACAAAATTGACTGAAAACACTTTGCATATCATTTTTATGTTAAACATGATTAAACACACATTATTTATACTCAATATGATATGAAATAGTCGTTGTTCAATGGATTTATTAACATTGTAATGGTTAATATTTCTGACCGTTATGTAATCTGTCAAATCTTGATTTTGTGCTTCATTTTTCTCAACATTTGGTGACTTATAGCTAAAGTTTGGTCAACCAATGGTCAAAGGTTGGCATTCAGTCAACCGCTGTTCAGTCCCAGGACTATTGTTGAGATGCCTAAACTGTTTCAACAAAAAATTCAACGTTTAATCTTACAATTTCTTTCAAGGCTCAAGGATAACCTTTCACTAAATTTCCTTTTCCTTAGGCTAAAGAATAACCTCACACATTCACAAAAACAATTCTACAAAAGTAATACTCTACTTAACTTTACTTGGTGTAAAAAGATGCTAAATAGAATGAATGCACAATAACAAAGTGCCTCTCATAAGAATACCTCACAACAAAAACATAATTTTCAAAAAAATTTAATTGAAAAGCACTATGTATATCATTTCTTTATTAAACACGATTAAACACACACTATTTATATTTAAGAAGACATTAAATATTCGTTGTTTAATGGACATATTAACATTGTAATGGTTAATGTTTATGATCGTTGTGTGGTTTTATGCTTCATTTTTCTTAACATTTGGTCAGCTTATAACCAAGGTTCAGTTGTCCGATTGGCCAAAGGATGACATTCAATTGACTATTGTTCACCATTCGATCAAATGATCTAAGAAGATAAGTGAAACCAAATACTTTGGCAGCCCTAAATCAATTTAGCTTAACATAATAAGTAAAAACCAATCAAATAAACAACCCAAAATGATAAGATTTCATTTTATACTAATTTATATAACATATGTATTATAATCAAATCACTTATCAAGATGTTTATTCATATTAAATCAAATAAAACACACAAAAAATCTTTATTATGCACCAATATGAATTTTCAAAATTATGTATGCATGAATGAGCAAGTATAAACCTCTTAAACCAGAAAAATAAAATTAAGTAAATTTTACAATAAAAAGAATATAAGTAAACCTATTTTAAACTAATTTTCTTCTTCAAGCTTTGAGTCTTCATAAAATTCCATTTTATACTTTGAGGCTCTTAAAGCGATCAAACTTAAACTTTGTTCATTCCTATTTTTTAACATACTTAAAACGTAAGCATTAACAATAAGGTTTGTTTTGTCATTATAAGAAAAAGGTTAGAAACTTTCTTGGTTCAATAATCTCCCCCTTTTTGGAGATGACATAACCAAGTGATATTTAATTCGCAAAACAAACAATTGCAAGTTTTACGCTCAAAACCGCAAGTATACGGGTCGTACTTGTAGTAAAGAACGGTATCGATCCCACGAGGATTG
>JAOXYD010016162.1:0-14857 GCA_028565735.1 Pinacopodium congolense
TTAACCTATCAACATAATTCATAGTTAAACTGCACAGGTCCAATAAAAGAGGAATACGTACCTTGTAAATTGCTCTATTGCTCACTAAAAGCTGAAATTTGTTCTTCAAAAGCTATTACCATATCAGATGGAATCATTGCCTCTTATTCCTCAAATCCTTACATTATTAAGCTCGTTGAACCATCTTGTACTCCTTATGCTTAAACACTTAAAAAGACACAAGGAAAAGTATCAAAAACTCTTAAATCAAAGTTAACCAAACTAAACAAGATGCAAAATAAAAAAATCCTCAGTAATGGCATAAAAAACATGATGAATTTGCAAAACAAAAAATTGGTTTTACGCTCAAAACCGCAAGCATACGAGTAGTATTGTAGTAAAGAACGGATATCAATCCCACGAGGATTGTATCTAGACACCCTATTAATTTGGCTTACATTTTGTTTAAGAAATCGATTTAAGAAAATTAAATTAAAAGAAAAACAAATAAATCAGAAGTAGACAAATTAGGAGCAAGAGCAGGCAATACAACCAATTGCATCACAGGAAACTGAAATTTCGCCCACGGTTTAAACATAGGATTTGTCCTTATTCTTATTTATTCCCCTTTGATTAATTAATCTAATTTAAATTTCACCCAAGATTTCCTAATATTTTAGGTACCCTCTCTCAAGGTGCAACTAAATGTCACTAGCTAAATAATTTAGGATTAACTTTGGGATCTTTAGACATGCAAAGCCTTTCCCAAACATTTAACTAGATGTGAAACTATCCTATAGGCAGTCTATCAATTTATTGAAATCTCTCCCTAATAAATTAATAATTTGTTGTCTATAGATCTATTAAATGTCAACTCTCGTTGTACATCTAACGCAAATTACCCAGCTCACTCTCTCGATTTGTTGTAGTATTTATCCACAATAAACAACACAAATATTCCTAAAATTAAATTAATAACCATAGGATTCCAAATAATTCAAACAACAAATACTAAAAATATTTTAGTCACACATAATAATAAAAATAAATTCCATCAAGTCTATATTCTTTAAAATGCAAAACATAATGAAAATAAAAGCAACAATAAAATTAAAATTAAATTAAAATATATTTGAAAATAAAATATTGAACTTGATAACTCTTGAAGTTTTTGTGCTTGTGTAGATTGAAGCTTGTGTGGAGCTCTTCTCTTTTATGGTCTCTTTCACCCAATGCTTTTTCTCCTTCATTTTTGTCCTACTTCTTTTCTCCTTTGTTGCACTTCCCCACTGATTTCTATGTGGCTTTGCCTCTCTTTTTTGTTGTCCGACCCTCTCGATTTTAGGTCTGTCTTTTTTTATTCTCTCTGATTGTCTCCTCTAGGACTGTTTTTGTGCTTCTTCTTTGTTGTCTGTTATTTAGTGCTTGGATCTGCTTGGAGGTGCACTAGGCTTTTATGGAGGAGAGGTTGGGCGCAGGAGAGAGGCCAGGTGCTAGGGGAGTGAGTCTACTGGGTGAACTGGACTGGGGCGCCGGTACGCAGGAGGGAGCTGTTAGGCGGGTCGCGCTTGACGAGCTGGATCGAGGCTGCTAGGTCTAGGTCTTACATAGGTGGTCTTGTGTAGACTCTAGGCTTGCAGGAGCTGGAGCGGGCTGGCGAGGAGCGGGTATGGTGACGCGGGCTGGCATTGGAACTGCGGGCTGTAGGGCACTGGGTTGGCTGGCGGGTTGGGTCTATTGGGGAAAGTGGGCTGCTACTATTTCCCTTTCTTTTCTCTTTTTTTTCTTTTGTTTTTCTTTTCTTCTCTTTTTTCAAGTTTAATTTTTTAAATTTAAATTACCTACACAATAAATAAATACACCAATAAAAATTAATTCTAACCCAAAAATAATAATAAATACATAAATAAAACACTTAAATAAATAAAACTTACTCCAAATTAATACTAAACACAAACAAAACAATAATTAAATTATACTAAATAAAAACACACAAAATATATATTAAAACACAATAATAACAACTTACTATACAGGAATCACATGCAAAACATTTAGAAAAACACATACAAAAACACAATTATCAACGGGTAGGAGGGCACGTGTTGCAGACTAGGCAGACTGGGTTTGCTGGCTTGCTTCCTCCTCTTTTTCTTTTTCTTTTTCTTCTTCTTCTTCTTTTTTCTTTTTAACTTTAATTAATTTTTTTAAAATTTAATTTACCTACCCAATAAATAAATACATCAATAAAATTTAATTCTAGCCCAACATTAGTAATTAAATAAAAATAAAAATACAAAAAACAAACAAACAAATCTTACTCCAAATTAATACTAAGCACAAACAAAACAAAAATTAAAATTATACTAAACAAAAACACACAAAATAAATCTTAAAACACCGTAATAACAACCTATTATGCAGGAAAGACACGCAAAACACTTAGTAAAACACATACAAAAACACAATTATCACTACTTTTAACTACACTGCAAGTATACAGGTCATAACTTATAGTATAATTGATATCGATCCCTTAAGGATTCAATCTGAACTTCACTTTTTTAAAGGTAAAATAAGATTGTAGAACTAAAAATTAAACTTAACTAACGAAACTTTAATGTAAATAATTGTAGAAGAAAGTAAAACAAAGAAGATACTCAACAATGGAGACTTTAGGGTTGTTCTATCCTTATTCATCCTCATTTATCTTATCTATTTAATTGTGTTTGACCTAAGATTTTCTAAAGTTTCATTACCCTCTCTTAAAGTGTAACTAATTGTCCCTAATTGAAGTAAGATAGAATTAGTCTTGCAATCTTTCAATCTACAAAACCTTTCCTAAATACTCAACTAGATTTGAAGCAATCCTATATGTGATTAATAAAATAGTTAAGATCTCTCTTCAATCATTTATTAATCTACTAATTATAGGTTCATTAAGTTACAAACTCTCATTGCGAACCCTGATAGAGGTCAAATTGATATGATTTTCATGGTTAATTTGTTGAATTATGGCCCCTAATTTATTATTTAATTGTTTAATTGATTCCTTATTATGTTCGATTTGCAAATTAGATCTTAACTTGAAGAACATCTCTTGATTCTGCCCATTAATGGCACCCTGAGAGGGTACCGTTGTTGAAGAACAAGGGGCCGTTGAAGGTCCAGAATTCAAGCCTTAATGACACCTTGAGAGGGTGTAGTTACAAGGTGTCATTATACTCCAGAGTCAACAATTTCAGCTCCAAATCTTGAGAATTTCAAACTTGACGTGATCCTCATCAATTACCTTGTCTCCTGGCATATGAGGGGGATCTCTAGAGTTTGCATACATCCAAGAACAACATAACACGCGTGAATTAACCAGATAATTCATATCAAACTAGTGAGAGAAGCTCTTACTTCTCTCTTCTTTTCTTCTTTGATAGCCTAAGCTTCAAACACTTTGATTTCGAGTTTCTAATTGTATTTTGGAGTTATATTTGTTGGAGATTGCAGCTAAGACATACATTTGAGTTTCTAAATCATCATAGGGGGGTTTTCTAACTCAAATTATTCATTAGATTTTCCTGTTTTCGGATTAAATGAAAGTATAAGTTCTTATGAGTATACCCTTGCATATTCTTTGATTTTCTTGCTAGATCTTAGGGATTCAGAGTTGTGGTGGTGTCCAGATCAAGCTAAGGAGTTCAAGACTTGTCCAGAAGGATTCTAAACATTTTTTTTAACTTATAACTTATTTATTTCAGCTTATATTTGTAGATCTATTCATAGTATGTGGTTTAAGATGCATATCATAAATGTTTTGATTCAAATGTGTGGCTAATCGATTATGTTGCTATGTATTGATGTTTTGATGATTTATTAGAGTTTGTATGCAAGTTTATATGTCTGTATTTTGCTTGTTGAAGATCTGAAAATACCAATTTTAAGCTGGCCACTTAAGATTAGGATTTAAGATAGTTTAAGCATGAGAAATCATCTTAAATTGTTTGAAAAATCAATAAGCAACATAAATTAATCCTTCCATGACCAAACCTGGATTTTTTGTGAAAGTTGGAGTTCTAGACTTAATTTTCCAGAATTCACCTTCTTGAAATTAATGCCCATTTACTTTATTTTAAAGCATAACCAAACTTTAAACAAGATTACATAGAGAAAAAGTAAAGTCTTAACCATAGCTTTATTTTGATTTTGTGAAGGACTTTAATCAATCTTTAAACTTGATTTAAAACTCAATTAAATCATCAATCATCTAATCCATAGCTAATTTACACATTTGGTAATTGTATGAATTTTCAGAAGCAATCAAAAATTGTTTTTAAAGTGTTTAAGCCAAAGTAGTCAATTTTAAGCCTTTTCCATTTTTAATTAAATTCTCTAGATTTTCCTAAATAATTATGGTCCGATCAACCTGGTAATTAAGTAACTTATTTCCCATGGGTTCGATATTCGGAGTCTGAAATATTACTCCACTTTATTACTTTTGCGATAGGTGTACTTACCTTAAAAGTTCGTTGGTTTTAAAAATAAACTCATTTCAAAATCACCCGTCATTTTAAAGTCACCTAACCAACATAACAGGTTACTCAAAAGAACAATGACTCCATTATGGTTCTTTATCAGTAACAATGATTTTCGTAGAAGATCAATGGAGTCATTAATAAACTAAGAAACTATCGTTAATGTCCAATGACTAGTTTTCTAATAACTATAACTCTTAGTTTTAACCAACTTTTATCGTCCCTAACAGTTAGTTTGGATTTCTAATGGCTTTGTAAACTTCCTATCACTACGTGTGTGTGTGTGTGTGTGTGTGTGCGTGTGTGTGTGTGTGTGTTGTGTGTAAGTGTTTATATGTGTGTTTTAAGTCTTTCATAACAATCTTTACCCCATTTTGAGAGCGAAATAAGACCAAAAGAGATTATACATAAAACTTTAAGTGTTTTTTAGTACCCTTGCTTTAATCCTCTCATTTCAAGTTTTATTTTCATTTTATTTGATTCAATCTAATTCTTTATAGTTGTTTGAACCCCTAAGAAGTTGTTTAACCTATTTTTATGATTTTAGAAAGCTAAAATCGTTTGCCTTTCAATTGGAACTTCAAAATATCCACATTTTACAATTCTTGGTCTGTTTTGACTTAATCCTTTTGTTTCAGGCTTTAACTTCGTGTTTATCATTTCAATCTAGTTATTACTAAATTATTGAAGTGCCAATAGGTTTATTGTTATGATTTCACATCATTTAAAAGTTTATAAACATTTATTCTTGAGCTATAACATAAACTCTCCATAAACTAACAACTTGTGCTCATCTCGCTTTAATCTCATTTTTTGAATGACTTAAACTCACTGTTGTGGAATAAATCAATGTTTTTATGATCTTTTAAGGAGTTAAGAGACTTGTCATATTGTTTATTTGAATTTTAAAATTTCATAATCATTTTTATTGTGTTTGCATCATTGATACACCATCAAAGGTTTGCTAGGTTACATATTTTGGGGGAATTAATTTTCTTGAATGTTGTTATTGATTAAGTTTGCTCTTTTCCATTTAAGATAGATTTAATAGGTTACTCTTGACCTGTTACAAACAAGATTTTGATTGGTTTGATTATTGAATATGAATTTACATTAGTTTAAGTGATGTATGTACATTAGGAAATGCTTAAGGTTTAAGTATTGCATTAATTGCATTTGAACCTTTATCTTATACTAGTTGTGATCAAGCATTAGATGAGTTGTACATGCTTGAGTTGAGCCTATAAGAGTGATATTTTGGGGCTAATATTGATGGTTAAAATTTAGTGTTATAGGTTTTGTGACAAGGGTTACTCTTCACCCACTAAAGTAAGATTGGTTTAGGATAGTGAACCTATCACTAATGTAATAAAGTTTGGTACATCCAGGGTCGGTCCACGAGGATTGCCATTATAAATCAATTCCTATCTAAATTAGCTAACTTATCAAAATAGTGGATTAATTAATGATTGAGAAAAGAAAATAACTAAATAAATAAAATAAATGCCTAAGACACTTGCAAAGATTAACAACCAAGAATGAAGCTTGGATTCAGGTAATTATGCCTTCTAAGATGCATGCGTATTCATTATATTATTTTCTTAACTCCAATTCCATGATTTATTAGACTGTAGATTACCTAATGTAAATTACAATCTCTCTCAGATTATGCAACCCTATTCAATTTAATAAATTAAATGAAATATCTCTCAATCCTAGTATAATGATTAAATGCATTATTTGGCTTTATGTAATCTATTGTTTTAGTTAAGCTCAAACCTAGCCTGAATTTCTTATGTAAGCCTATGTCTAAGTTCCTATGTAAGATACTTCGTTAATTAAATGACCTAATGCAAATAATTGATATCTTAATCTAATCATACCCAAAATAAGGCTTTGAAAACAATGTTTACATTCGTATAACAATCAAATTCAAAGTACATAAGAATCCATTAACAAACCTAATTCAAAATCTAGAAATAAAGAGTTAATCCAAGAATAAAAATAAACACTATATCTTAGACTTTTTAAAAACTCAAATCCTAATAGAAATTTAGTTTGTATCCATTGAAATAATTGTAGACACAAATATAAGAAAGAAAGATTTAAAAAATCTCATGGTGAAGTTGTCTTGAATCCTTGAATCCTTGATGCTTGATGAATTGATAGGGATGCATTTTATAGTATTTTTATTTGAGTTTCAATGCCCTTTCATCCCTGTTTTGTTGCTTAAATGCTTAATTTATTTTCCTTTTGTATTTACATGCATATTTGGCCTTAAGGTACAAATACAAGTTAAAAGGGATAAGTTTTGAGTAAAAATTGGAGTTATCACCATTGAACGAAGATTGGCCGACCGAAGCCAAGACATTGATCGACTAAACGTAAGGACTGGTTGACTAAATGAGGCCATTTGTAAATCAATCAACAAAATAAGAAGACTGATCGACCGAATATCCTGACAGTAAGAAAAAAAATAAGTAAGAGCAATTTCATTTTGAACCGAACCCTTAATATAAAAGGAGGCGCTTCCAGACTTTAGGAACCTCTCATTCTTTCATTCTAGCGATCTTCCCCATTAGTTTTAAAGGTTTTATTTTGTTTCTTTTCCTTGTTCTAGCTTATTTTTAATTATTTTCTTGTGTTTTCTTATTAATACTCTATTTTAGACCTTAGATAGATGTTTATTTTGATGTTTTTCTTCATTTATTTTATATTATTTCTTATGTTAGTTTTGTTTGACTTATTTTTGTATGGAATACTTGCTTTTAATTAATATAATCATGTTTTATTTTATTTCTAGACTTGTGTTTATTTGTTTCATTATTATTTCTGCATTTATGATTTATTTTCAATATTTTCAGCTTATGTTTTGTGTTAATTTCGTAATGTTTAGATAGTGTCTTTTGGCTTTGAACGCGTATAAAGGGTTTAGGTTGATTAATTGTGAGGATGTGAATTGATTGAGCTTAATTTGTTGTTTTCAGTTTTAGGTTAGTTTGGGATTTTGGTTAATTATTATGGATTAGGAGTTATCTTTAGAATTGATCACCATTTAGGTAATTCCCTGATCCTCAAACTAGGAATGAGCAAGTGATACATAATGGTCCTTAGCAATTTTTAAAAGTAGCAATAGGTTAGTTGGATTTATTAGGATACTTAGCCAGTTATTCTAGAGTCTCTTACCTTTAGGTTACACTAGCCGAGCTTGCGAGTTAGTGGCCTAGGTTAGTTGTTTCTTACCACCTAAAGCTTCTCCACTATTAAATCTAGAAAGCTTGTTCTAAGTTATAAATGGATTTAACGGTATTTCTAGAGATTTTTAGTTTTACCTTAGTTAGAGGAACTGAGGGTTTGAGAGCTTATTCAAAAATATAGGCTAACATTATAACTAGAGCACCATTTATCTAGATTCAAGGATTAATATCATTCCTAAATCCCGATGATACCTTCAGCCTAGTTCTTTATCATTGTTAGTAGTCTTTTCCTGTTTTGCTTTATGTTTAGTTTAGTTTAGTTTATTTAGCTTCCTTGACTCCAGGGTTTTTATTTTCCTTTTCTTGATAATATTAGAGGTAACAGTTCACCCTAGCTCTCTGAGGATTAGACCTTGACTCACCCTAGCTACTGAGTTAGGTCTATTTAGGTATTTTATTATTTGGTTGCTTACAACAAGCACTAACATGAATAAAATTCCTTCCTTAATCTTCAATTCGATGTGTTTGGATCCATTATTCTCCTTCAAAATTGAATGAATACCTTTTGGAAGAGCCTAGGAATTGTCCTCTTTAAGGTGATGACTGCCTTATGCTTAATTAAGGCTTTAAAGACTTACAAAATCTCAAAACTAGGACAAAGGGTGTGTTTCCAAAGAATCCCCATGGCATGGGCCACAGATGTGGCCTAGCCTATGGGTACCTCTACCTAATGGCCACAGTTTGGGCTATAGGCATGGCCTAACTCATAGCCTTTTGCTAAATTTTCCATATTCTATATTCCTTTGATCTTTTCATCATAACTTGTTTTCTACTTATCCTTTAGCTATGAAATTTGGCATACGCTTCCTCATATGATCATGTTGTTGTCCAATAATCCTTATAATAATCAGAACTCTAAAAGTGTACCCTATGCCTCACCAAAGTCACCGGTACCATAGCTGGTGCTTAATTGAGCTTCTCTTGTTCTTCTCTTTTTCCATTCTTTATGGCATTTCATATAGCCTTAATATTTGATGTGAGGCTTCCTCACTTGATGTTATTAGATGAAAAATTAAATCTGAACCATTTTCAATCCCAAAAGTATGCCAAATTTTTCTCTAAATCCTATGAAAAGTGATAAACATGATAATCATATGAGTAACATCTCACTTAAAGATTTTAATTAGAATTGCATGAGAATCACATGAAATTGCATTGAAAACCTTTCCTAACAAGCACTAAGTCATGCTTAAAATATGTATTTTTTGTGCACTATCATCCCTCTTAAACCATTATTAAACAAGATTGTTGGGTCACTTTTCACCCTCTTTATAAAAAGTAAGACTATAAAGGCTGCTCTTCATCTCTTTTCTGGAATGAAGAAGTTGTAAGGGTCACTCTTTACCATAAGGAAGATTGACACAGTTGAAATACCAACATTAAGTTTTGGGAGTAGATGTAGGCCTAAGAGGTTTGACCGAACTACTATAAAAATCAATTGTGTATCCTCTTTCCATAACTCTTTAGTTTATACACTTGAATTGTTATTTATAATTAATTAAATTTGTTTATATTGGCATAAAATTTTGCATACCATTATAAGTTGAATTTTGGTTTAGTGATTCTATATAGTTCAAATTGATTTAGGTGGATTAAGATGTTTAATTTAGAAGAAAAACTTTTTAAACACTCAATTCACCCCCTCTTACTCTTTTGGGTGCCATAAGGCTTATAATATAATATGTTCATCTTCCCTTCCCCCTATACACACTTAAATCAAATTGTCCTCAATTTAAGGGTTAAAAAAATAAAACATGATAAATGTATAAGGAAAATAGAATAGTACTTCCCTAAAAGGTTAAGTATAAAGGTAGGTATCATTAGGAAAATCATATTCCTTTCCATGTAATATGCATGCTTCGAGGGAGAAGAAAGATCTCAACTTGCCTCTATTACCAAAATAAAATTGTTTAAATGCATTATTTCCAAATGGTTAGATTAAGATTGAAAAATAACATAAAAACGAATCTTATAATTGTAAATGTTTAAACAAAATCTCCATGATGAAATGAAAATGAAAATGAAAATAAAAATCAAATATATCCACCCAATGATCCATAGAATGTAGCATTAATCATCAATTTGTGGTGGCAATTGATGATGGAACTGTATAAATTCATGCCATATCACTTGTTGTTGATCCTATCTCTCATGATGCCTCCTTTAATCCTCTTATTGTTGCCTTTGCTCCTCTTCCCATTTAGCTTGCTACATTTGTTGAATCTTTGGCCACCTAGGATCATACCTAGTAATATATATTCGTATCTCAATATGCATGGCATCCATCTAAGCTTTAAATCGATAAAAAATTGTAGATAATGATGGGTCTGCGCTTATATATGCTGAAGTTTTGGTGTCATCATTGTCATCATCTTCTTCCATCTCCTTAGTCTTATCTTGTTCATTTAGAAGATGTTAAGCTTCCTTAAGCCTAAGGCACTTCTTAAATCTTGTAGTTAAGTCTATTTGAATCCAAACTAAGGCATCCAAGGGCTTGATGATGATCTTTTTCCCTAACTCTAATCTACTTAACCTCAGCCCTAAGTTCATTGTAACCTTGTGATGTAAGAGTATCCACTAAGTGACCCATGTCAAAGTATCAAACTAAGTGACCATGTTATCTTTTCACTTTGATGACACCCCCTATGGTATATATAATCAACCTGTAAAGGATCTGAAGTTTTGAAATCTTAATTTTGGTACTCTTAGTAACATTTAGGCTGAGAATCTCCTTCTCCAATCTCACTCTAAAATCATAAGGTCTCACTTAGAGTCATGAATTCTAAGGGCCTTTCTGGTTGATGGAATATCTCACTTCTCGAGCTAAGACTCCTAAGACTATAATAAAATCCTAGCAAGACATTAAGAATTGTTTACCACCTTGCTAAAACTATACCACATAATTATCTTCCAATTTCATAAGGTTCTTTTTAAATTGGAAGATGACCAGGAACTCATACAACAAGTTCTCATTTTTTTGCTCCTAAATCTCAACAAATAAATTATATCCTCTAGATAATAATTACAGCACAATTGTATTGCCTACCCTAGTTGTTCCAAATCCTCAATGACAAAATACCTCTTAGGTTTTATTTATAGCTTCTTAAGCACCTGGTACTTAGCTAAAGCTTCTAGTTTATTAAATATAGGATTAGTTGGTTCAATATCTATGATCTTAAATGAAAAAACTTCCTCTCCTCGTGTTTTACGTGCCAAGCTCTTATATCTAGGCATGATTTCTACAACAAATTAAGATAAGTGTAAGTAATCAAAACCATGCCTAACACCCATAACTCATAAGCTATATAATATATCAAAATCATTATAATGATTATATAAAAGGTGATGAAATTCAAAACAAAAATCATATAATTTGTCCTCTTATTGCTCCCATATAAATCTTGTCACTTATTCAAAGTAATCAACCATCCAACTCAAATTACAAGAATGACATGCCAAATTCATCACTTAAGCATAATAAGAAAGGTATAAAGATGCTCATGAATCACAAGTACCAAACTCCATTAGGAATCTATAAAATTAACAATCTCAATTAAACCTATACCATCTATAACCCATTCAAATACAATGAACATATAATTTAACTCCCTAAATTCTTTATACCTTGAGATGTATTCAAATATTTTTAAATATAATCTTTTATAGGGTTTTTAACATCAACAAATGGTTTTATAATTCCCATAAACATCAATATACTTCAATAACCTCAAATAATGCATTTAAAACCACAAATTGACCAAAACATGGAACCAAATTTCATATAAAATCTACAACTATGTGAAAAAATCATTTAATTCAGCTCATAAATGAATGATTATTATTGAATAAGGGTTAATTGGCATGCTAGAACAAATTAGATTAAAAATTAACCTCAAACTGATGGAAAATCACACCAAATACACGAAGAAAGTCTTATTCATATGTAAACCCTAGATCATGAAGTAAATCCTAAATTTCAAGTTTTTTCTATAAAGATGGAAGACATACCTCGATGATTCGAAGAAAAAATGTTAATTGAGGCACCAAAATAAATTTTGTGGTTGATTTAGTTTTGTTAAGGTGTTGTAAGATAAGAGAGTTTAAAATGGGTTAAAGGATAGGTGAAAACAAGTGAGAAAAGGTGGGTTAAAATGGTTTTAGCAAGCAGACTTGCACTTGGTTGTAACCTAAGTTGTGCACCCTACTGCCTAAAAATCATGGGCTGGATAATGGCTAGCCCCCATGACACGAGCCATCTCCCAATACGCAAAAATTAATGAATTTTTACTCAAAGTGTTTTCCAAAGCCTCTCTAACTCATCCTTAAACAAAATAAATAAAATTTAGATCAATTTAGCAACCAAAATTTATATGAAACTCAAGGAAACATGAAACATAAACCATATGCAAATGTAATCAAATAAAACATGCTAGAATGCATTATAAATACACATAAGTCATACCAAAAAAGTGAAAAGTAATCAAAAGCAATGAAAGAAACATTGGGTTACTTCCTAATAAGTGTTTGTTTAATATTGTAAGTTCAATGACCTCATTTAACTTATCTATTTTTAATTTTCATTCCATAAGCGCACCTTTTCTTCTTGACCTAATCTTTAGAGCTTTTTACATTCTTGTTGTCTTTCTTTCTCCATTTGTCAAGCCCTTCTAGATTGAGGGCGAACCTCTTCTCTCTAGTTCATTATGCTCATGACTCGATCTCATCCTTAATTTAAACTATAATGGATCATATTTTGTCTTACTCTGTGCAATACTCGAGGTTCCATCATTAAACACGTTTAAAAAGGAAGAATTTTTTTTTTCCATTCAAATTCATCCTTAGTTTTAACAGACCATTTCTTTTCCTAAACACCAATTAATGCTTTTGAAGTCACTAGAAATTACCTACTTAGAATCAAGTGTATCTCATACCCACCCTCTATGTCTAAAATCATGTTAGGTGTGTTATGGAACTAAGAGGGAGAGTGAATTAGTCAATATTTCACAGACTAATCACAATAATATATGCAAAAGCTTAAACAAATAGTAAAAATTCACCCATTCAAGCAAATATTATAAGTACAGAATAATAAAGAATGAAAGAGGTAAGAAAGACCTCAGATTTATTATGGTTTGGAGCTATCCACGTGCTCCTAGTCCAGTCCCCAACACCAATATTGAGATTTGGTTCTTATTGCAACTTCAACAGGAATAAACAGTTTAATTACAATCCTTTTTCACAGGCTTAAGGAGAACCTTTCACTCACTTCCTTTTTCTTAGGCTCAAGAATAACCTCTCAAAAACTCACAAGAACAGCTTAATAAAAAATTACTTCGCTTAAATTACTTGATGTAATTAGGAGACTTGAAGAATGAATGCAAACTACAATGTACTAAACCCTCATAAAATACACATTAGAATCCAAAAATCCTCTTGAGGAAAAATACTTGTATAAAACATTCATATATTGTTTGTAAAAGATATGAAAAAGACTTGTTTTCTCGGATATGACTTATATATTACACAAGTTATGAACCAGTTTATTTATACTCAGCATTCACTAATATATCTATTGTACAACGATCCTAATATTCATTGTCTAATGGGCAAAAAACAAATAAATGATTTGACCATTATGTAATTTGGAAAATCATATCTTTATCCATAAAATTCGTAACATTCTGTTGACCAATATACTTGATTCGATCAACTGATATGCCTTTGTCTTCTATTTGGTCGACTATCCTACATTCGGTCAACCGATAGTCCTTTAACTAAAGTTTGATCAACTAATTAAACTCATCCAGTCAACTAATGTCAAAACCAACCAACACTATTTCGATTATACTTCAATTAAACAAGATTAAAGACTTAATTTTAAAGCTTTCTTTTAAAAAACTTTATTATCTTAACTTCATACAATCCTAACCAATTAAGATAATCATCAAGAGGGTAAAATTAAATCATCCACATAAACCTCTTGATTGTGCACTTATATGAATATTGTAAAATATGTATGTATGAATGATAAAAAATAAGTCTCTTGAACACAACAAACTAAAATCAACCCAAGTTTACATTAATTAAACCATAAATAAACCAATTAAACTAAGGAATTTCTAGTAAACTCGAATTGGAGTAGGTCTTACCTAAACCCTTTAAAGCACTAACAATATTATTAAAACGAGCATACATCTAAAAAATATTTTCATCTTGTGCCATTTTAAACAATTCAAATTAATAAGTAAGCATGATAATTTTTTTATTTTACTAGATTCGTGCCTTTATGTGTAATTTCTAATGTATGCCATATGTCATATGCAATGTTAGGGCACATAATAAAATATGCATGGCTCTACTGTTTAATAAAGCTAATCTCTTTTCTTTAACATATAGTTCTTTATCGTCTTTAATCGTAAGCTCATTTCTTACTAGTTTTAAAGGTAAGGTGGTCTTTTAGAGAAAAAAAACAAGCCACAAATCAATATTCTCACTTCTTAAATAGTGTCTCATCCTAGTTTTCCAATACAAGTAATTGTTACCATCAAAATAAGGTGCTTTATATGTATTTTGGCCTTCAAGGCTAGAAAAAGATGAAGTAAAGTTACGCATCATTTATATCATATCATCTTTACTCACTAATTCATTGGAATTAGCTACTATAAGACCTATGCTCTAATACCAATTGTTAAGTTTATTATGGCACTAAGAGTGGGGTGAATTAGTATTTAAAAATATTTCATAGACTAAACACAATAATATATGTGGAAGCTTAAACAAATAGAAAAAATTTACCAAATCAAGCAAATATTATAAGTGTGGAATAATAAAGAGTAAGAGATGTAAGAAAGACACTAGATTTATTCTGGTTTAGAGCTATCCACTCGCTTCTAATCTAATTCTCAACACCACTATTTAGATTTGGTTCTTATTGCAACTTCAGTAGGAATATACTAATCAATTACAATCCTTTTTCACAGGTTAAAGTAGAACCTTTCACTCACTTCCTTTTGCCTACCTCAAGAATAACTTCTCAAAAACTCACAAGAATAACTTAACACAAAATTACTTTGCTTAATTTACTTGATGTAATCA
>JAOXYD010016173.1:0-14857 GCA_028565735.1 Pinacopodium congolense
TAATAATTACATATAATAATAATTAATAATTATATTATTGTACATTTAATAAAATAATAATTATATTATATTATATATTATTATTTTATAATTATTTAATTTTATAAAATTATTTTATTAAAAGATACATTAATAAATAGATGTAAATAAATTTTTTATTTTAAATTTGTTTTAAAGATAATTATGAATAATTCAGTTAAATTACATATTTTAAATGATAATTATCAAAAAAAAAGAATTCATTTATTTTATATTCATTTATTCTAAAAATAAAGTACAAAATTTGAGAGGTAGAAGAAGAAGAAGAAGAAGAAGAAAGTATTTTAAGAGAATGGTGTTGAGAGAGTTTTGCCGTTTTGGGTTATTTAGAACCGAAAAGAATAAGAAAAAGTTTTGCCCGATTTGGATTATTTTATTTATTATTTTCATGACGAGAGCCTGGAGTTGAGAGACTTTGCCGTTTTGGGTTATTTAGAACCTAAAAGAATAAGAAATTTTTTTGTCGTTTTGGATTATTTATTACTTATTATTTTTAATAATGGTTTTAATGACTCATGTGAATAATTACATATACAGTTTGATGTTTGCAAAAAATCAAGAGCTAATAAATTAATTATAGTTATTTTATTAATAATTAATGAATTCAATATATATATACACTTTTTTATGAAGCACAATATTAATTAAATTTTATTTTGCAATACACTTTAATACGCAATTTCATTTATACTCTAGATCAGTTTTTAATTTGTATTAGCACAAATACTTCATTTCTTATCAGGTAGAACATTTTTAAATAATTGTAAAATTTACAAATTTTATCTTTTTTATTGTATATATTTAATACTATGAATTCTAATGATGGCCTTTATTCCAATTTCTGGACATGAGTAGAAGATGGGTAATTCTAACTTCTTAGTATTCATTATATTCATTTTTTGTTATAATATAAACTATAAGTCATACCAAATTTACTTTGTACACCTAATAAGACTAAATAAATTTCCTTTAAAGAAATAGTATTTATGAATGCATCGACTTAGTTGAAACCATATATCTTTGTTTTGAATTCTCTGAAGATTTTAGATGTGAAATATTCTATCTTTTAGCCTATATATAAATAAATAAATATATATATATATATATATGTGTGTAGGGATATAAGAACTTGCATCCTGGATCATTGAAAAGGCTATGAGAAATGAACTTGTTGCTTCACTTTTTTTTTTTCCTCCATGAAAGAATTTGTACCTTGTGGAACAATACACGGAAATAAGCAGTAGTATTCATGTATAAATTGACAATTATATAAAATTTTTATATAGCAAAAACTTGTTTCAGTTTGATAAAATCTTTTCTTTGGTAATACAATGTACGTTGTTGGGGAAGCTAAAGGTTACGTCTGAATAGAAAAGGTTGAGTCAAATGCATCAGGATCCAACTGATTTCAATCTTTTGTACACCTGTGAGCAAAATCTTTTATCTTTTGGGTGATGTTCAGCAAGAACTAAACGTATATCTTTGGATATACAAAGAAAAGGGAAATAGATTTTTTGGTAGCTAACTGCATTTTCAAGACTTGCACCAGGTATATCTTTTCCAACTGTTTCTGCGTATCAAATGAATCAAAATTCGAAGAAAAATCAAATGAATTTAACAGATCCACAGGAAATCATGTGCACCTCGTGCCACCATAAATGCATCCGAATTTGCAAGAATTTCATCAAAGTTCATGACACCTTCTTGATTTTCAACCTGTCAAATTGGACACAGAAAAGGCTATTTGGTTTACCAACTAATTAGAAACAGATAACTTGCTACATTTTTTTTATTTTAAAGGCAATAAATTGAACTTCAATCTATATAGGAGTAACAGAAGAGGCATGGCATTTTAGATGACTCTTTAATCCAACTAAGTTCCAAGTTCCAGAACTAGAAATTTACCTTTGACATGAGAATGATCTTCTTTGCGTGCTCTCCGAGCAAATTTCTGACCTCCACCAGATCCGAACCTTTGCGAACAAATGACAATGCGATAATGTCAATATTATTCGGGATTCCCCATTGCAGAACATCCTCTTTGTCCTTGTCTGTCAAGGTAGGGAGATCCACAACAACTCCTGGAAGATTAACATTCTTTTTCTCACCCAAAACAGCAGAGTTCTCACAGCAGCAACGGACCAAGCCCAATTCCTTGTCACAAACCAAAACCCTCAATGAAATTGTGCCATCAGAACATAATATGACACTTCCTGGGTTTACATCTTGAGCCAGCTTCTTGTAACTCATGCATATCATGTTTTCATCACCCTTTAAGCTATAGTCAGTAGAGATGACAATCTCCTGCCCCTGCTTGAGTTCTATGGGCTTTCCATCCTTCAAGAATCCAGTACGAATTTCCGGTCCCTGTAATATTTTCAGTTGCAGAAATTATTAGCCGTCAGGAACAAAAGTCAATGAGAATTCCATTACAGAAACCATAGGAAGGCAGTGAACCCCGTATGGGGGAACCAATTCCTAATCTATACAAGCATAATGCCAGTTTATCTCCATATTGAATTAGAAATACTAGGCAGACATATCTGCACTAACGACTATTTTATTCTTCAAAAACTCAAAAGTGAATTCTGGAGGACATAAACAGGAAAGAACCTGAAAATCCTAAAGCACTTAAAGTAACAATTGTTCCCTCTCAATTTCCAAAAAAAAAAAAAAAAATTCGTTCCTTCTTTATATTTCCCTTTCCTTGTGCATGGATTGCTTTACAGTACTAAAACGGAGTTTATACCGAGAATGATGCTTTTGAGAAAGAGGTTCCTATAGAGAGCATCTTATTCACAAAGATTAAAAGAAAGCATCAAAATTGATGGACTAAAAAAATGTTCCTGTCTTGTGCTACTAATCTTACTCTACAAATAACCTATTTAGTTGGCCAAACAAATTACTGTTCTCTTCCCATATGACCATCATACTTAAAGAGTTAAAGAACACTTTTTGAATGTAGATTAAATTCCAGTAAGTCTTACTTCAATTCAGGAAATTTTCTTACGTTACTAACATGAATTAGGGATTCAGTAACTATTTTCAGGATTCTAGTTACATTCAACAGATTGCATTCTAAGATAAACAGAAAACACATAGAAACAGGGCTCTTGAACCAATCAACATCAAGCCTCAACTATAAAGGGGGAAAAAACAAAAATCTCAAAGCTCCACAATACAGGAAATTTATATGAAGGGCACAATCAAAATTCCGTAACTAAAAGTGAAAACAATAATATCACAATGTAATAAAGGAAAAAGAAAGAGAAGGGGGAGAGGGAGGTTACTTTTGTATCCAGCATAACAGCACAGAGAATGCCGGTATTGTTCATGGCAGTCCTGAGATTGTCAAGAGTCGCTTGATGATAATCATGAGTTCCATGCGAGAAGTTGAAGCGAGCAACGTTCATGCCAGCCCTCAAAAGCCTCTCGATCATCTCAACGGACCTCGACTGAGGCCCCAAAGTGCACACTATCTTTGTTTTAGGACGTCCCTGATCGACGGCCATTGACGAACCTAGTCCTCCCAATATTCTCTGCATCTTCTTTTATAGTCTTTTACGTTCTGGCAAACCAATAAATCAAGCAACCCAGCAAGAAAGACGATACAACACCGGTTAGGCAATGCTATATATATATATATATATATATTGATACCTTGCAGAACCAACAGAATAAAGTTTACAAGATCTTGTTACCGTGACCTCATAAACTACAGTGGGGTCTGTGAGGTTTTACTTTATAGGGTTTTTACATGTTATAGTCCCGCGAGGATACAATTTCCACTCAAAAGACAATCTCTCTGAATAGGAAAACAATCTGGAGAAAATCTTTAACATTTGGGGACCGAATTTACCTTGAAATGCAAAAAAAAGTACAATTATTTTACCACTTCAAAAAAATCAATAAATTTAATTTTCTGAAAAAAAAAAAAAACTGCCACCTTTCTTAAGTCAACTGACAGTAACCGTGATTTCGGGCGGTAGTCGCTTCTAATCAAACATTGAATTACGGAAAAGGGGCACTTTTTAATTTCCCTTTTAGACGAAGTTTGGATTTATAGATTAGTGTAATTCCATAAGAATTTGTGTTTAGTATTAAACACGTTCTTAGTTTGTTAAGGGAAAAAATTGAAATATAATATATCTAGTAAGTTGCCTTTAGTCCATTATTGGTATAATTTATGTTTTCAATTTTAATTTTTTGTGTATTTTCCTGCACTTCTATTTAATACTTATACCCCTTTGTGTGTAAAATAAAATGTTTTTCTATATTATTGATTTTAAGGTTCCAACGATCCATCTCAAAATTAAATTAAAAAATCTATTTTCTTGATAAGTTTTTAAACAAACTAAATTTTTTATACACGTTATCTATAAATTATGGTTTCATAGTAAATATGTGAAGTAAAAATTAAGTGATGATCATATATTTTGTTTCTATTACGCACAGAATAAATTTATTAAAAATGTTGAACTTTTTTTATTTCTTTCTATTCGGATATTTATAAATATATATTTTTCATCCGTTGAAATACATACAAAATTATTTTGTAATTTCATTCCTATTTATATTAATTTATAGTTTAAAAAATGAAAATGGCATATGTTATTTAGTAGTAATGTGTTTTAAGGCTTTTCTTACTCTTTGTTTATAAATTATCATTTACAGACATAATGATAAATACTTTTAATCTTAGAATAATGGCGTTTGGCATCCGCTCCAGCGCCCACATAATATCACGGTGGATCATCCAGTAAATATTCTCCAGTCAGATCTTCCCTTTTATTTTTTTGAAAACAAAAACTTATCAACCATCATGAATATCTATAATATGTTGGTTATATAATAATAACATGTATTGTATTATATTATTATTTTTATTATTTTAATAATATATATTATTTTATAATTTACAAGTTATATGGATGCCTTTATAAAACGTGCAGTCATTCCCTTTTTTTTTCTCTCTCAAAACTTTGTTAACTAGTTTTCTCCTTTCTAAAAGTTATATTTGAAACTTAAATTCTTCCAAAATTAAATACGTGATTTAATGTAGGAAACAGTATAAGTGTATGTAATTTAATAAAACTTGCGTTATGCATAATTATAATTATTTATTGTATGTAATTTAATAAAACTTGCGTTATCCATAATTAGAATTATTTATTCATCTCTTAAAAATATATATAATTATATTTAAATTACTCTAATTCTGTGGAAAACATCAAGATTCTAAATCTATGTCAACCATAGATTGCCGAGACCTGCGGGGACCATTCATTTACTTGACCATACGTACGAGTAGGCAAATAAAAATTCTTGATGAGTACACGAGTTTGAAAGATTAAGTGCGTGGAAAACAAGCACCGTCTAGGGCATATGGCTCCCCTCTTCATCAATTTTTTATCACGTGCTGACGTGGAGATTGCATTTTATTAGATTGGGTCCTTTTGTAATTGCCGTACCCTCGAGCCAGTTTGTTGTGAATAAATGTATAATCTTGTTAATTTATTTAATAACCAATTATTTTTATCTCTGTGTATTTTATTAATTATATTTAATAGCCAATAATAAAAATAAAATTTTTTACAATGATTATTGTATAATTAAAAATTATGATATTTTATATTATAAAAATTTAAATTATATTTAAGTATCATTCTTAAATTGTTTTTAATTATAATTTTATTTAGATGGGATATTGATGAAATAATAAAATTAATATAAATTTTATCTCTTTTATGAATAAAATAATTGATCTCTTTTTTTTAAAAATCAAAGAATAACTTAAATTAAATAAGTCAAAAAGACTAATAGCAATTTACAAGAGTCAACGCTTCAACCACATTAAACTGAATGAGAACACCAAACAAGAAAATGGGACACGAGATACAAGAATTTAGGAGATCCGAATTAAAAATGCAAATCGCATTAAAGCACCCTTAATGGAAATCTAGAAACTGATTGAGATGAACGACCCTAAAGACTCTAGCTAACGTGCATGGCTGCTGAAAAACAAGAGCACTCTAGCTGGGAAGCTAAGATCCATCTGATCCAACCAAAATTTTGGCTAATGAAGAAATCCATGTCGAGGGAAGAACCAATAAACACTCTAGCAATCCTTTCATGCCACATACAATACACATAGCAACCAAACATAATCTTAAAGGCATGGAAATCATAAGGAGTGGAAAACTTATAGAGGCTGCCTTGTTGACTATGTCTTCCCATTTGTGATATTTACATATTTTGGAACAAGAGTTTTGAACTAAATACCATATGTAGGAGGTATAGGAGCAATTAAAAAACAAATGATCCATAGTTTCCAAAACCTAGTTATGATGGAGATCAAGCATCACAAGTGGCTTCGGGTAAGGCAGAAGAAGTGAGATGTATTAGAGAGCTTGAGCGGTAAGAAAGAACACCTAAACAAGCTCAATAAAGTGATATTAGAGAAAAATATCTATTGAAGAATCTTGAAGGTCCAATAATATGATCACTGGTTAAACATGCTAAAAAGACTCTTAACAATCTTATAGTGGATCTATATGCAAGAGAAGAAACTAAAACCCTTAGAGACATGTTATTTAAGTTTATAATGATGATTAAAACTTAGAACAATGTGTTAGACTTGTTGAAGAAGGCTGGACCTATTGCATAACTTAAAACAACTCATTTGTTACAATTAAACTATTTTGAGCATCTTTGGACCAACCACTTGGGCTTTATATTTTATTTAATTAAAACTTTTCGTTATGCTATCTAGGATCTAAATAACTTGATTCTAACCTTAAATAAGCCTATGTATGTGTTAGGTTTATTTTAGGCTTAATCAACTTGTTTTAAACCTATATATTAGGAAGTTTTTTTTTTTTATTAGGATGGGCCAAAAATCAATCCTTACACTTAAGAAATTTGTTTAGGTCATTAAAGTTAGTATAAAAACCCTTTATTTTGTGTTATGTAAGTAAACTTGATTGATTTTCATATTCAATAACTAATTAGAGAGTTCTTTTGGCATTACTTTAAAGGAAATCCTTCCGTGGTGTTCTTTAAGACATGATTTTCATTCAAGCAAGCACTTATGAATATCAAACTCATTCCTTATTACCCTTAAACATTCCTATATTATGTGGGTGCAATAGAAATATCTTCTGAGTTGTTAATTCAATTCTTACAAAATATTAAATGATCATTAGATCCTAGATTTGTGATTTGTGCTTCATCCAATATGAGGTGAAGAGCTTATTAGTTTCTAGTTTTGAAGACCATCTTATATTGGCAAGGTTTGAATTAAATTATGTTATTTTATCAAGATTAATGTCCCTTTAAAGTTCTTGAGTTTTTTTTATTCTTTCTCGAAATCTTGAATCTGTTTTCTTGAGTCTTTGAGGTTTCCTTTCTTATTTTTGTTATTCCATCTTTTTCTTGTATTTCCTATCTATTTCTTTCAGTTCTTGTATTGGATAGATCCAATCTTAATTTTCTTACTCTTGGTTAATTCTTACGTGCATTCAAAGAATTGAGTTTAACTTAATCTTTTGCATTATTGTTGAATCGAATTAAATCTATAAATTTCACTCTGAATCTTACTTCTTGATTTTGGTTTTCTTTTAGTTTCTTGTTGTTCAAAAGTTAAAAAAATCCAAAACAAAAAGAAAAGAAAAGAAGATAAAAGAGATAGAAAGAATCATATCTAATTAAAATTCTTGATATTTACTCATGAAAGAACTTCTAAACTTGTTCAAACTCATTCAAATATGTGTTATTCTTTCTTGCACAAGTCAATTACATCATTTTCCATTCTAATCACATTTTTTTGCATCCTTTTATGATCTAAGCACATCAATCAATTCCTTTTACATTTTAAACACTTATTTTTACATTTTATTATAATCTAAATACTTCAATTACATCATTTTCTATTCTAAACACGTTTTTTTTTGTATCCTATTATAATATAAGCACCTAAGTTTCATTCTTTGCCATTCTAAGAAGGTTTGTTGCATCCTTTTATGATATAAATACGCCAATTAGTTCCTTGTTTGATCCAAACATGTTAATTGCATCCTTTTATATTCTAAACATGATAACCACATTATTTCTTTGATAAAACACATCAATTATATTTTGTTTGTTATGGTTAAAGTTGTAAGGGTTTCCTATAATCTCAAAAAATCTAATTTGTTGACCTTGTTTTTTTTGGCTTCCTTATTGATTTTTTTTGCTTTTCCTTACATCAATTTACTTCTTGTGAGTGGTAATTGAAAGGGTACAGATTGGAACTTATTCTTTTTGAGAGAAAAGTTTAGTCTGAAAAGAACTCCTAGAGTAAGACTATTAGGAGGTGAGTTGTGTGTGATTTAGAGAGTAAACACGTAAGGGAGAAACTGTTCCAACACTAGAAACTCATCGTCGTCAAATAAGGATAAATAAGTGATTAAAGGTGGAGAGTGGGAAATTAACCTAGTGGTAGTTAGTCACAATAATAAACATTTGAGAGGATGTTTATGGAGATAGAGGATATTAGGGAAAAGTTATCATAATTTTCTCTGAAGTTTAACTCTTAATGTAACCCAAATTAGAGGACACCTAAATCTATAAACAATCATTGTAATTTTCAGGATGATGACAATCAGCTTAGCATATTTAAAGAAATTAAGGTGGTCGAGGTAGAGGAAGAATGGGTAGAAATGTTGGAGAAAGAGCTGAGTATGGGAATGAGAGGAGTAGAGGGTAAAGTGGACAGCAACATAGGTATTTTTAAAATGAAAATACCTACCTTTGTTTTAAAGATGGATCCAGATTTGTATTTAGAATAGGAATGAAAGGTTGAGATAGTATTTGAGTGCCATAATCTTTCTAATGAGAAGAAAGTTAAATTGGTAACCTTTAAGTTTAGTGATGCCGCAGTTACTTGGTGAGATCAATTGATTGTGTTTAATAGGAGAAATCGAGACCCACCAATTCAGACTTGGAAGGAGATGAAAACTATAATGTGTAGGAGGTTTATACCCAGCTCATATTATAGAGATCTTTATTAAAGACTATAGAATCTGACCCAAGGAACTAAAATAGTGGAAGAATACTACAAGTAGATGGAGATGAAGATGGAAATGATACAGGCAAACATAGAAGAAGACTAAAAAACTACAATGACTCAGTTTGTGTGTGGCCTCAAAACTAAAATTGCTAATATAGTGGAGTAATATCATTATGTGGAGTTAGAAAATGTTGTAAACATGGCTTTGAAAGGCAAAAGACAACTTTAAAAAAAAAGAAAACTAACCATATAAGTGTTTCTAGTGCAAGAACTACATATTAGAGCAAATAGGGAATTAAAAAGGAAGATAAAGCTCCAAATAGTTAGTTTGAATCACCTAAGCCTAAAATGGTATAATGGGAAAAAAGTAAGGCTAAATCTTCTTCAAATTTAAAGAGTAGATATATTAAGTGTTTTCGCTATACATGAAGAAGCCACATTGTATTGCAATGCCAGAACAAGAGGGTAATAATAATTCAAAATGGGGAGTATATGTCTGAAAGTGAAGAATAGGTGTATGTTGTCATACTTGAATTGGAAGATATTGATTAAAGTGAAGATGAGATTGAGATAGAGCAACCAATAGAGGGGAGGTCATTGGTAACTATAAGGGTCTTAAGCATTCAAATTAGAGAAGATGACAATGCTGTGAATTAACAAAGAGAGAATATGTTCCATATAAGATGTGATGTAAACGATCAGATCTACAACCTTATAATTGATGGAGTGAGTTGTTCAAATATGGCAAGTGTTGAACTGGTTTAAAAATTAGATTTAACAACTATCAAACATCCTACGCCTTACAATCTGTAGTGGATTAACAAATTAGGCAAGGTGAAGGTGTCTAGGCAAATATTAGTGGCATTCAAAATTGGAAGGTACAAGGATGAGGTTTTATGTGATTCGATGTCTATAAAAGCTGAACATATACTGTTAGGGTGTCCATAGCAATTCGATCGATGAATAATTCATGATGGGTACAAGAATCATTATTCATTCACCATGGATGGCATGAAATACACTCTTACTCCTCTTTCACCAAAATAAGCTTATGAAGATTAATTGAAAATTTATAAGACAGAACAATCGAGGTTGCATGAAAAGAGTGGTAAGAAATGACTGCAAACCCTTGGGGAAGCATCAAACATAACAAGAAACACTTCTCTGAGAGATAAATAAGAGCGGAAAGGAGTGAGCATGGTTGCGAGAGTGGGGGTGTGAGAGATACATTCTTAACCAAGTGTCAGATGCTACTTTTTTTTGTATAAAGAAGCTTATTTATCATATGAGAACCTTTCTAATTGTGATTTTCCTAGTGTGATTGATTCTATTTTGCAGACTGATGATGATCTTTTACAAGAACACATGCTAAGTAGTTTACCACTTAAACATAAAATAGAGCATCAAATTGATCTTATAATGGGTGTGCAACTGCCAGACTGACCAGTGTATAGAATAAACCTAAAGGAGACAATAGAAATTCAAAGGCAAGTAGAGGAATTGTTAGAAAAAGTCTATGTACATGAGAGCCTCAGTCCGTGTTCAGTTCTAGTCCTATTAGTGCCAAAGAAAGATAGATTATGATGTATATGTGTGGACTGTAGTGCCATCAACAAAATTACTGTAAAGTATCATTATCCTATTCGTAAGTTAGATGATATGCTTGATGAGTTACATGGTACATGTTTGTTTTCCAAATTTGATCTGAAATCTAATTACCATCAAATTAGGATTAGAGAAGGAGATGAATAGAAAACTGCATTTAAAACTAAATATAGACTATATGAATGGTTGATAACGCCTTTTGGTTTAACAAATGTACACAACAATTTTATAAGGTTTATGTACCATGTATTACGTGAATTTTTTAGAAAATTTTTAGTTTTTTACTTTAATGATATTATGGTCTATAACAATTCATTTGATAAGCATGTAGAACATCTGAATAAAGTGTTGCATGCGCTTAGGCAAGAAAATTATATGTCAATTTGAATAAGTGTTATTTTTACACTAAACAGGTTGTGTTTTTAGGTTACGTGGTAAGTAAAAAGGGTATACAAGTAGATGAACAAAAGGTACGAGTAATTAAGGAATGGCCTACCCCTAAGACAATTAGTGATGTTAGAAGTTTTCATGGGTTGACTAGTTTCTATGATGGTTTATGAAGGATTTTCTCCATTAACTAAGATAGTTAAAAAGCGTGTAGGATTTAAGTGAGGAGATGAGCAAAAGAGGGCATTTAACTTATTGAAAGTGAAAATTAGTACAACACCTATCTTAGCTTTACCTAACTATGCCAACACTTTTGAAATTGAGTGTGATGTAATTGGGGTTAGAATAGGGCCCATCTTAATGCAAGATAGAAAACTAATTTCATATTTTAGTGAGAAGCTTAGTAGAGAAGCCTTAAATTACTAAACTTATGATAAAGAAATGTATGCATTGATTAGGGAATTAAAAACCTGGCAGTATTATTTGTAGCTAAAAGTATTCCTAGATTGACTTCTAGAAGATGATGCACCATTATCAAATGATAATCTAGGAATATATTCTTTATCCAAACTTTTTCCCTTTACAAAAGTAGTTTTTCCATTTAGTGTTCTACTTCCTTGAGTAAAACCTAAACCACATTTATCATTGGAAGATTTTTGAACTCCAAGCATGTTATCTAACTTTTCTTTTCCCTTAGTGAACTTTTCTAATGATTCTTTAAGATCTTTTATCTCATTCTTTAAAGATTCATTTTCATCCATCATTTTCTTCCTCTCACCGTCAAAATCTATCATAGATTCTAACATGCCATTCTTTTCATTCTTCCAATTGTCAACTTCTATGATACATGCATCCTTAGCTTTTAAAGCATTATACATTTTAATTTGCAACTCATCATTCACATTCACCAATTTCTCTTTTTCTATTTAAAGATCATTTAACATTTTCTTGCATTCTTTGAGTTTTGAAGATAATTTCTTCCTTTTTACAAGAGCACATTCTAAAACCTTAACTAGTTCATCATAGCTTAAACCAACATTTATAGTCACATTCTCATTCTCATCATCATCATTAGAAGGTGAAGAAGATGGTACCTCATCATCCAAAGCCATGAGACAAAAATTGGTGCTTTCTTTTTTTGAATTTTCTCTTCCCTATTCGCTTTCGATTTCCCATATGGCTTTCAAGGCTTTCAAGGCTTTCTTTGCCTTTTTCTCTCTTCTTTCTTTCTTGCCATTTCTTTCATCCTTCTCACTTTCCTTAAGAAGTCGGAAATTGGTCTTGAAGTGTCCTAGTTTCCTACATTCATAACAAATGACATTGGTAGCTTTTCTTTTAGATCATACTTACCTTGCTCCCTTTTCTTGAATTGTGACTTCTTACTTAGAAATTTTTTGAACTTTTTAGTAAGAAGAGCTATCTCTTCTTCACTTTCTTCCAAAGAGCTTCCTTCTTCACTAGACTCCTCTTTCTTAGCTTTGAATGCCAAGTTCTTCCTTCTTGATGAAGCTTCCTCTTCTTTTGCTTTTGAATCCTTCATTGCCATGTCATGAGTGAGTAAAGAATCTATCAATTCTTTCAAATGCAAAACGTTAAGATCTTTAGCCTCTTGAATGACGGTTACCTTAGCCTCCCATTCTTTTGGCAAAGACCTCAATTTTTTTTAATAATTTCAATATTTTTATATGATCTTCCTAAATCTTTTAAAGCATTTATAATGTTACTAAAACTAGCATATATGTAGGAAATGCTTTCGTTAGGATGCATTGAAAATAATTCATATTGATGAATAAGCATGGACATTTTACTTTCTTTTATTTGATTTGTACCTTCATGAGCAATCTCTAAAGTATGCTAAATTTCTTTAGTCGTTTCACACATAGACACCCTATTGAATTAACTTCTACTTAAAGCACAAAATAGGATATGAACGATTCTACTATTAAGTGAAAGCAATCTTTTATCTTCTACATTCCATTCATCTTTTACCTTTGAAATTATTTGGCCATTCTCAATCTTAGTAGGAATATAAAGACCTTCATTCACTATATCTCATAACTTGACATTTTGTACTTGAAAAAAGAATTTCATTGTAGTTTTCTAATACAAGTATTCATTCCCATCAAAGAGAAGAGCTCTACCAATATTTTGAGCTTCAAAACTAGATAAGCTACTCAATTATGCCATAATAGATGTTTTCTCCCAATTGTGCCATAATGAAGCGTGAGACCTAGGCTCTAATACCAATTATAAGTCCTATGGCACCCAAGAGGGAGGTGAATTGGGTATTTAAAAACTTTTAACTAATTCAAACTAGTAACTTAAATTAATTGGAAACTAGAAGAAATTACTAAACTAAGATTCAATCATAAGATGGAATGAGAATGCAACAATAAAAATAAATGCAATAAAATGAGATAAGAGAAAGACATAAGTCAATTAAAGAAGATCACTTATCCCAAAGATAGGTTACGTCTCTTTTCCAACTACTTGTTTGATGATTATATACTAATAAATCAAAATCAGTACAATCTTCTTATACGGTAAATAGTAACCTTTACAATCTTACTTTTCAAGGAAGAAGAGTAACCCACAACAACAATCTTACTTTCTAAAGGTGAAGAGTAACATATTCCAACTCTTTTCAAGGTAAAGAAAAGCCTATATAATTCACAAATATCCAAAAGTTTCAATTCCCCCAAATTCTGGTAACCAAATACACCTTGATGCATGAATGAACTAATGCATATAAATGATGAAATAGCCAACCAAAAATTAAAAACTAAGATTATTCTGACTCATAAGAACTTAAATGAACATAAAATAATAATAACAAATACAAAAAAGCAGTTTAAGCAAGTTGAAATCGAAATCAAACTCAAACCAGCAAAAACAGTAGCTATCTTGAAGTATATGAATGTTCAATCTTAATGATAACTTAAACAAGCCTAAAAAAATTGAAATAAGGTTCAAACACAATTTAGAGACCTTAAGCAATCTGAAAACTCCAATAACACGATTTTAGAAACAGGTTTTATCACTTGGAATCGAGATTCAAGCCAGAACAGATTCAATAGAGACAATTTTGATAAATGAATGAGTTCTAGCTTCAATATGATGAAATAGCCTCTCTAATATGTAAAAAAGAGATCAAATAAACTCATGAACTCTTAAGCAAGATATTAGACACAAATTTGCACATCCAGAAACACATATTGATAGCAAATGATCAATTGAAAATAAGTGCAGTGAAAAAGTGGGTAGCTTGAGGCTTTTAAGAGATTCAAGAGATTTGATCAATTTTTGGAGAGTCAAGAGTATCAAAATTCGTTTATAAAGAGTATATATAGTGTCTAGAGGCTTAAGGAGGGTTTTGGAGAGTTTTTAAGCCATTAGAATGAAGATAAAAAGCAAAATCTCAAAAGTAGAAACTAGCCGTTAGAGTCAGAGTTATCAACGACGCCCTCTGGGTTGATCAACGACGTTGTTGTTCATAGAACATGCAGTCATTGATGCTCCTAGAGAAGGGGTAATAAACGGCACTCAAGTAGGGTGAGTGCCGTTAATGATGAACAACCTGCTGTTGAGTGTCCAAAAAACACAAAATATACTACATAATTGATTCCAAGCCTTGCCAAATATGTTTCCAATGATAATTGAGACTTCAAACACCTTTTAAATCATATATTGAGACTATATGAATGATTAAATACCTTCAAACAATTTAAACACATGATTTAGCCTATGAATTGAGATAATATGCACTTTTGACATTTC
>JAOXYD010016184.1:0-14857 GCA_028565735.1 Pinacopodium congolense
AATTATTTAAAATTATAAATTAATTTTTAAATTTTATAAAATTTACAAAATTGTTTATAAATGTATTATATTATGTAATTTTAACTTAATTTTAGAATTAAAAAGATCAAAATACAAAATTTTTCTTTAAAAAATTTTTAAAAATTTTAAAAAATTTTTTTTTTTCGGTACTGACTGGTATCGATCGGTATTTAAATCCGGTACTATTTTTCATCATTTCATACTATTTTCCGGCCGGTAAAATACGAAATGGAACACCCTGGTAGACTTCCCTCGAAGTCTTTTTGCAGTGTCTTCAGTGCTCTGGGGAATTTGTATAGGCGTTCTTTTGCTAGTTGAAAAATGCCTTAGGATCACTGAAGGGAATGAATGGGAATTCTATTACTAATAGGCTTCATAGTTAGGCTTACGGGAATTGTTTAACCATCAGCTCCAAACCATCGGCATGCGAGACCATTAGAACACAGACAATTGATGACGTTTGTTTCATGTTCATGATACACCGACACTGGCTTTGTCGTCTCCTCCAGTGCTCTCTCTTCGACAATATTCTAGATTGCATGCTCATTTCAATGGCCCAACTGGGGCGGTCCTCTCTGTTGGATCCTCCTTTTCCTCTAGGCTCATAAGCCTTTTTTATCCTCATTCCTATTAGCTTCAAGCTCAGCTCTTTAAACAAAATCCAAACTGACCTAGTTCTTCCTTCCATCGGCCCAGTAACCAGAAACCTTCTTCCTGATGACAATTTACTGAGAATGGGGAGATACAGTTGCTTACTGTCATTTCAAATATTTTGAATCTCAAACTCATCCTTTAATCTTCCCACTGACATTATTAGCCTTTCCATTGCTTTCACTGTATTAAATATCTAGAGTCCTTCCTATCATTCTAAATTCGATTTAGCACTATTGATGAATGGCTACTTGATATTGGTGCTACCACTTACGTGGGTCCCGACTCTCACCTTATGGATTTTGAAATACTGTATAATGATCTACATCAAGTGATTGTGAGTAATAATAAAATAGTCCTTATTTGTTCACCAGATAATTTCATAATGTCTACTCTCACTCCATTACTTCGTCTTAATGATATTTTAATTATTTCATATTTTATTACAGATTTACTCAATGTAACTAAATTTATTAAAGATAACTCCTACCTTATTGAAATTAATTCTTTTTGCTTATATTACGAAGGATCTCAACACTAATATATCGTTATTCGAGGGTTTTATACATAATAATCTCTACCTTTGAATATTTTACTTCACTTAAAAATTCTTATTCCAAGCCACCTCAGCTCCACTTAATTCGGTTACACCCTCTAGATTGTCTCCTATTTTCAAAATTAAATTATATGTAATAAATCATTGTATCTCTGGTCTTAAAAAAAAGTGTTCATCTTCTCTTCATTTATCTTTTTGTGTTTTTGCTATGTCATTACAACTTATTCATTATGATATTTAGAGGCTATCTTCATCCCTTTCCCTCTTTGGTTATCACTATTTCATTATTTTTGCTTATGATGTTAATTGCTACAAATAGATTTTTTCCTCAACCCACAAATCTTAAACCCTTTTTCATTTTCAAACTTTCAAAACCTCAAAATAAAAACATTTTTTCTACCATAATTAACACATGTTTATCTGATAGAGCACCTAAATTCATTAAAAGTCTATTTGCTCATTATCTCACTGCTCATAGATTACTTATTGCATCTCATATGCTTACACCCTATAACAAAATGGGATTGTTGAACTTAAAATTCATTATCTTACTGAATTGGTCTCCCTCTTCTTATTCATACTTCACTTGCTAACTCTTTTAGAAAAAAGTACCATTTTAACTCTAACGTTTTTACTAATATTTAGGTCAAACATTAATATTTCATAATGTTCAAAAAACTTAATTAAGAAATATTTAAAAAAATTCTAATGGGATTTACAATTTAGGGTTTAGTTAATTTTATGGTTAATTTACTAAATTTTCAGTAAATTTAAAGTGCTTAAAACTCAATTAAATATTTATTTGAGGCACTTGAACAATGGACTTTCCCTAAAAATGCCAAAATATCATATTTCCCTAATATGTCTAAAAACAATGTTTAAAACTTATTGAAGTTAAATTTTCACAAGTCTAAGTGATTTCTTTTGTTAAATAAGTTTTCAATCAAATTCAGGTTTTAAAATAAATTTTTTTCTTGTAACCGTGAGATTAGTATGCATTTGAATTTTTTTTAAACTTGGTATTTTCAATTGTCTTCAACTCTTAGAAAATTTTCAAATAGGTTGATTATTGCAAAATTCCAGCTTGTTAAACTGTGCATTACTCATAAGTATAGCATGCTCATATAGAACTTTGTTTAGTTTTGACTCTTTCAAAACCATTTAGTCATCCTTGCTCGTTGTATCTATAGGTTGTGTGATTAATTCTTTCAGTTAGAACTGTTTATGTGCTTTATCTATTCCTAGGGTCTCTTTAAGTGTTTACTATCCTTTGAAAACTTTTTTTTCTTCCTAGATTTTCACATTATGGTTAGGACTCGAGGTGAGAGTACCTCTAGGGTAGGATATCCCCATCTAGTGGTTACTTAGATACTAGTTCTGATGAATACCAAGACTATGTCTCTAGGAAACTCTCTAAAAACCACTTTATCTCACTTACCCACCTACACACTTTCAAGGAAAATGGCATGGTTCAGTTTTTTATTAATCAAGGGTGAGAGCCTATCTTTAACCTTTTAGCTAAAACTTATCCTACAGCTATAAAACTTTTCTATTGTACCATGAAAGCTGTAAAGTAGAATGATGATTACATCATCTTATCCAAAGTAGAGAATGTTGCTATCTGTCTATCTAGAGACACCATAAACAACATCCTTGGCATTCCTATCCCTTCTACCTTTACACACTATGATTGTATGTCAATATTTGATGCCACCCACTCATTAGCCAAGAGAGTTCATACCATATTTGATTTACCTAGTGAGGAGGGTATTACTGAAAAACTTAAGGATGTGCAAGCTTTGAGTGCCATTCCCAAATTTCATCATCTGTTTATTAAATACAATTTTCTTTCCACTAGTGGTCATTACAATGACCTAGGGTTTGATGATCTGTGGTTTTTTTCTACCTTGATGCTTGGTGAGAACAACCATTTAGATGATTTTTTATTGAATAATATGATAAATTTTTCTCAAGGAAAGAAATGAGGATAACACATTCCCTATCCCGCATTTCTAGGTCTCATCTTCCATCACCTTCACATCCCTCCCATGGAAGATGATTTTGAGTCCTATTCCTTCTTTGATCATAACTCTCTACAATGCATGGGTTTCAAACTATTGGTGGTCAAATGACTCGACCTCAATAGCAATGGTGTTCAGTTCCCCCTGCTAATGATGATGTACCTGTTCCGCCTACAATGACTTAACCTACATCTGAGCCCCTTGATGATGATGCCACTATTACTGCGTTAGTCTCTTCAGCACCTATTGCTACTCCTTATGATGTTGAGACTGCCATCATGATGAGCACACCACCTTACTTCGAGAGCATAACTCTTTATTTTGAGAGATTCTCTCCCGACTTCCTCCTCAGCCTTCCTCAGTTTCTTAGAGGATGTTTTTGTCTTTTGATGTATTTCTGTCTTATTCTGTATGACACTCTTTGACTGTGTATGACATTGATTATTTATGATAATGATTCCTCTTATTTTTCATATTGATTTAAGTGTTACATGTATGATGATTATGTGACAACCCTTTTGGTGATTCCAAAAAGGGGGAGAAGTGTGTGACATCTATGATGAGATTATTTGTAACATATTGAGGGGGAGTTATATATGTGATATGATTGAGGGGGAGTTAAACATTTGATATGAGAAGTGTGTGATATATGTTATTGAGTTAACTATTTGATATGATGATATTGATGTTTATTTGTTATGATGATATTGCTATTGACATGATCAAAATTGTTACCCATTGATTTTGTAATATTTAGGCAGAGCTTTATGCTTTATTGTGTTTTATTGTCTTATGCTTTTATCATGCATTATTACTTGGTTTTGTTATCACTAAAAAAGGGGAAATTATTGAACCAAAGATGGTTTCATCTTATTTTGGTAATGACAAAATAAACTATATTGTTAATATCTGGGTTTTTGAGTATGTTTGAAAGATAGGTCGGATAAAGTTCAAGAGAATCAATCAAAGAATCTTAAAGATTAGAAATGAAGAACCGTATGAAGATAAGAAGATTCAAGATTGAAGAAATAATCTTAGATATGTTTAAATGTAATTCTTACTTGGTTTTATTTTAGTGTCTTATTAAGAGACTAATAAATTGAACACTCATGCATACACTCTTAGAATATGCATATATGTACATAATATGATTGAAATTGATAAGTTGATGCATTCGGATTTTGCATTTAGGTCGATTGACCGAATGTTTGTGGTTGATCGAATGAATGATAGACAAAGGTCTATCAATCGACCAAACCCACAAATCGGTTGACTAAATATAACGAATGATGAGGAATACAAAGATAACTTGTAAGATTGTATAACAGATAAAAACATTAGCTATTGGAACATTGTGTGTTACCTGTTGGACAACGATAATAATACCATTGCACAACGAATAAGTAGAAAATGTCAAGTATAAATAGACTATCTCTTGAAAGTGCTTTGGCTATTATTTATTAAATAATCATGTGAATTCCCTTTTAAATATCAATTGTTTACACTTGAGTTTTGATTTTGTGTGAAGAATTTTTGTATATGTTTCTTGTGTGCATCACTATATTAAAAACCCTCTTTTTATTCACCAAGTGAAATCGAATTAACGAATTTTTTGGTGTATTATTATTGAGTGAAATTGAAAGGTTATTCTTGAGTATAGGAAAAAGAAGTGAGAGAAAGGTTATCCTTTAGCTTGTAACAGTTATTGTATTAATCATTGTATTCTTTTTGGAAGTGCAATAAAAAAGAAATCTCAACAATAGTGTTGAGGACTAGATTAGGAGCAAGTGGATAGCTCCGAACCAGAATAAATCACAGTGTACTTCTTCCCTTCTCTACTCTTATATTTTCTGCACTTGTATTATTGCATTTTATCTGATTGGGTGAATTTTTTTATACGTTCGCATTTATTATTTACAAGTTTTATTTAAGAATTTCTAAATTCTAATTCACCCCATTCTTAGTGCAATAACGAACCTAACACTCAATCTTAATCTACTATCATTTTAAGCATCTTGCCACAAATTTTACCACATCTTTTTTTCATAATTGGTCACTAATAATAAGACTTTAGATTATGATATATCTTTGTTGTACTAGAACGCATCACATACGGTGAATTATGAGCTTCTTTTAGTATCTCCTCCCTTAGACCATCCACATCTGGAACGCATACTCGAGTTCCTATTACTATCACTCCATTTGATCTCAATGAGAAATTATGCTTCTTTTCCTGTTGTATCTTCTTCAATATCCTTAGCAAGTATGGATCCTAAGTTTATCCCTCACTAATTCTGTCCCCCCAAATTAGTTCGAATTTGTAACATGGTTATCAATAAAACTATGTCTTTAACCTCCAACTTAAACATCTAAAACCTCTTCTGTACTAATGGGACCATATTATTTCCACCTAAACTAGCTGTCATGCCCATGTTCTTCCTGCTTAAAGCATTTACTTCCATTTTTACTTTCCTCAAATGATAAGCTATGATGTAATCATAATCCTTCGATAAATCTATTTACCTTGTTTATCTCAAATTCAACTCCTTTTGAGTTTAGAATATATTTTAGATTTTTATGATTCGTCAAAACTTGAAAAGCTCTTGATATAAGCAATATCTATAGATTTTAAATGCATGCACAATAACTGCTAACTTGAAATCATGTGTGGGCTAATTTATCTTTTAAGTTCTCAATTGATAAGAGAAGTATGCTATCAATTTTCTATTATGTATCAATACACTTCCTAACCCTAATCTCGAGGCATTTGTGTACATCTCAAAACTCCCCCTATTCAATGGTAACACCAAGATAGAAATGGATGTAAGCCTCCTCTTCAACTCATCAAAGCTATTTTGACACTACTCAGTCTACTAATAAGGGAATTCTTTCTTTCATAACTTCGTTAGTAGACCAACAATTATAAAAAAAACACTATATAAATTTCTTGTAATACCTAGTTAATCCTAAGAAACTTCTAACTTCTGATACACTCTTCGATGACTTCCACTCTATAATTACCTTCATTTTTTCAAGATCAAGCTTCATGTCCTCTTTAGATATAACATGCCCCAAGAATGCTTAGTCTAAAATTCAAACTTACTTAACTTTATATATATTTGATTCTTCTTTAAAACCTGTAATACAATTCTCAAATGGTGTTTATACTCCTCCTAACTTATTAAATATACCATGTATCATCTATAAAGATAATTACAAACTAGTATAGATACTCTTAGAAAGTTATATTTATCAATATCATAAAAGCCACCAGTGCATTAATTAACCCAAATGGTATAACAAAAAACTCATAGTAGGCATATCAAATTTGAAAAAGTAGTCTTAAGTGTATCATGCTTGACTATTTGTAAATACTAATACCTTGATTTGAAGTTAATATTTGAAAAGATTGCAACTCCTCTCAATTGATATAATAAATCATTAATCATTGGAAAAGAATATTTATTTTTCACTATTACCCAATTTAATTATTGATAATTGGTAGAAATTCTCATATTATCATCCTTCTTTTTTTTTTACAAATAAAACTGAAGCTCCCTAAAAAGATGCATTGATTTTGATAAACCCCTTTTCTAACAACTCTTTTAATTATTTTTTTAACTCCTGTAAGTCTACTGAGGCTGTCATGTAAGATGTAATGAAAATAGGAACAACTTTAGGTAGAGTCTCAAATGTGTAATTCACCTCTTGTGAAAGGTGAGAAACCTGATAAATTATCAAGAAGCACTTTAGGAAAATCTATCGCCACAAGAATCTCTTCCAAGCAAGGGTTTGTCTCTCTTATGTCTACAACATAGGCTAAACATGCATCATACCCTATAAGATCAACTGTTTTGTTGTTACTATTAAAATAACATAAATTGGTAATATTCTTTGTTCCCCTATAAATGCTATATTTGATTTACCTAAAGAATCAATTGTTACCTGGTTGGTATAATAGTCAATTATTAACTTACGTTGTGATAACCAATCCATATCTAATATCACATCAAACTCCTTTAAGCATATCACAATTAAGTCTATCGCCAATTCTATCTCTTCAACTATCACCTGCTCACTCTCCTCATGTTACTTACTATCACACCCTTTTCCACAAGCAAATGAACCCTTAGATTATAACCCAAAGGACTACTCTCATATGAAATTTTTGTTATAAAATCATATGTAATATAAGATTGTATAGAACCAAGATTTAATAATACATGTGCCTCAACATCAAATATAGAAATCATACCCGATATCATATTATTAGTAGTTGGTGCCTCCTCCCTAGTCATGTGGCAAATAAGCATCTGAATATGACCCTGAGCCATCAGTGTTCGATTAATATTTAAAACTAAAGCTCCACTATAATTAGTACCTCTGCCTTTTCCTTTTCTTACTCTTTTACCACAATAGGTTATATTGTTTTGTTCCTAATTAGCACCCTCTAATATAACACTTGAACCCTTAATTAAATGTGAACAATTTCTTTAAGGTTCCTCAAATCTCTATAGATATAACAAGCTCTTATTCTCTATTAAGCCCTAACATGGTCTTTGAGTGTTGTCTCCTACAAATATGGAAACTATGTCTTGAGTTTGTTCATCTAAAAAAAATCCTTTAACTCTCTATTCTGATTCCATGCTTAATCCAATTAATGGCGAATTAAACGAACTATAATTGCTTGAACCTGTACCAAAACCAATGCGTCTAATGAAGTTCAAATAACTAACTTCTTTGAAAATTGTGACAACACTTTGATGATTATTTTTTTCTAGCTCAATATATATACGTAGGTATCGTCTTGGTTAATCAACTAAGTTCTCCTCTATAATTATTTTGCTTTCTTTTCATCTCTTATCTTTACTTCTTTTTGTTTAAGACCCCTTCCACCCTAAGTGCAATATCCAGTAACTTCTTAAAGTTAATTATTATAAGACTAACCCCTAACCTAATCTTTGTTTGCAATCCTTGCTTAAAATAGTAATAGTGATGCATAAGTGTCGATGAAGCTTCAGGCGCATACCTTAATAATGTAATAAAATGCACATTATAATTAGAAACAAGCATCTCCTTAGTATGCTTTAAATTTATAAATTCCATTATCTTATAATCTCTGTATATTGGTAGTCAATATTTATCATCAATTTCTCTTCCAAATTCCACTTATGTCACTTCCTATGGCTTATATGACTTCTCTGTTGACTACCATAAAATTAGTATATGTCCCTAAAATAAAGATGTGATATATTATCAAAAAATTCTCCAAAGTGTATTTCAGTGTATTTAAAATGACCTTAGTATGTTCCCACTATAACTTTACTTCTTTTAGGTCTGTGGTATTGCTGAACTCCTTAGTCCTTAATTTTCTAAGTCTCTTAAAATTAAGGTTAATATTAGGCACTATTAAGTTAGTGGTAATGATGCCTATATGATAGCTTACATCTATATTTAGGTTTGAGCCTGTGCATGTATTTGGACTTACATTTATAACATAATTTGGAAAAACTACATATACTATAAGGGTGTCTTCATTATTAAGACCCCACCAATAGAAATTACAAATCTTACACCTATTCTTCTGTAACCTTGATCAACCTATAGTCTCACTTGGTTTGTCCTTAAATTTGTTTGCTCAAATACACTGAGGGCATGGACAAAATTAATAGATTCTGCCCTATTTACCTCTTGGCCAACAGTCATATCACTAGATACTATCCTACAAGGTATATAAATACAATTATCAGATCTTATCTACTAACTTATCCTTAGGAGTGTAAACCTTCTCGCTCATTTATACAAAGTTTATATTAAGTACTAATTTAGTTATTAATAGTCATTCACTAAATGTCTTACACATGTATTGCAATCTTTATTATTCCTATATTCTATGACATTATTCTGTATTATATATTGTCATTTCCCAATCCTTTACACCATTTATCTTCTTCTTCGCTAGCCCAACTTGTTAATGCTCCTTTGTTACAGCTTCTTAATTACCTTTCTCTTCTACTCCTAATAATGCTTTCAATAACCTTGTCCACAAGGTTTATGTCTGGAAAATGCTATTGAATTTCATACAAGTATTCCCAAGATTTTTCATTTTCATTATAGAACTCCATTATAGTAGTACATATAGAGTAGGCTTGTTCTTATGATTGATTAATTCTTAATCTAATGCTACCACCAAAACATGTAGAGTAGACCATATGAAAGTTAGCAATGAAACAGATGGTTGCGTGCCATCACCTATCCTTTTCTTAATTTAGAAAATATGAAATGTATGATGAATTTTTTTGTCTAAGGTAGCTCCAACTGGTGAGCCATTGTTCCCACTCTCTTAACAATATGAAAGTGTCCAAAATACAAATGATTTAACTTTTGTGAAACATATAGATGCATACTCTACTATTTATATGGTTTAAGGTTCACATAAACAAAGTCACTCACTTTAGATTACTTTTTCATCCTACGTTTGTTAGGCAATTGCTTCATTTTATTTTATTCCCTCTTGAAATGAAATTACAAATTATTCATCGTGTTCTCCCTATATCTTAGCACCTTATCCACTCCTAAAATAGTTAAGTACTTGGCTAAATAAGAAAAGTAGACAAGGGAAGTAAAACTATAAATAGCTTCAAATGGAGACATCGAAATTGCATAATGATAGGTGGTATTATACCACTATTCAGCCAAGCATAACTAATTACTCCAATTATGAAGACAATCTGAGGTCATACAATGTAAATAAGCCTTTAACATCTTTTTCAAGACTTTTATCTGCTCATTTGATTAACCATGGTAAGCTATAGGAAAATACAACTAAACCCCTTGCAATCTAAACAATTCCTTCCAAATTCTGCTTGTAAAAATAGGAACTAGGTTACTAACTATAGACTTAGGTGATCCATATAGTTTGGCCAAAAGTCCATAAATAGCTTAGTTACCTTCTCTATAGAATAAAGGTGCTTTAACAAAATAAAATAACCTTCCTTGTTTAATCGATCCACCACATTCAACACCATTGAATATACTCATAAATTCAGTAATCCATCAATAAAATTCATACTTAAATTATTCCAAATTTGGTAAGGAATTAGAAGTGGTTACAATAATCTAGAGGGTTCTCTATTATCTTGCTTGTTCAAATGACATTTCTCACATTTTTTGACAAAATTCCTCACATCCTTTTACTCCTTCCTCTAGAAAAAATAGATGTTCAACCTTTTATAAGTTACTAATCAACTTGAATGCCCTTATTATGATGTTTCATAAAATAATGCAACTAATTTAATTCTCAATTCTACTAAACTTCTCGTACCAACCTACCATTCCACTTGAACAAATCATCATGCCATAAGTAGGCTAAATTTTGCCAATCTCTCTTTTACAATTCTGTGGTCACTTGTTTAATAGACTCATCTTTTTTCCTAGCTTGCCCTTATTTCTCCTAATAAGTCAGTTTGTATCCATAAAATGGATAAAGAAGATAACTTAAAACTAGTTGCTCTAAATAAGGAGTTAACAACTAGGTTATGAATATCCTTTTTGTATCTAACTGAGAAGTCAAAACCAATCCACTTAAGAAGCCATGTGTACTAAAAAAGGGTGTTAATATTCAACTTCATTAGGTACTTAAAGTTATTATGATCTATCTACACTATGAAATGCCAGCTAATTAAGTAATGGGATCATTGTTTAATGGTCTTTACTAAAGATAGAAACTCCTTTTCATAAACTAAGAGATGATTGTATCAATCAAATATCATCTTACTAGTATATGCTATTGGATGTTGCTCCTGTATGAGTACAACTCCTATACTATCATTAATTACATCATCCTACACAATCCTTGAAAAATTTGGGAGTGCAAACACTAGAGAATTGGTTAAGGCTTCCTTTAACTTTTTAAAAGCCTCAGCTACATCCATCAACCACTTGAAAACATCTTTCTTAAGCAAATTTGTTAATGGCTTGCTTAACATTCCATAATTTCTTATAAATTGTCTATAATATCCATACAAGCTTAGGAATCACCTTAGCTGCTAGATAGTTTTAAGATGTGGCCACTAACTTATAAACATAATTTTTAGGTACAATTGATACTCCTTCCTTATTAATAAGATTTCCTAAATATTGCACCTTATTTATTGCAAAAGAATGGTTGCTTAACTTCACAAACTATTATTGCTTTCTTAAAATTTTGAGTACCCTTTACAAATGTTGTAAGTGTTGTATGAATGACTGGTTATAACCAAAATGTCACTAAAAAAATTGAAATCAAACTTCCTTAAATGCTCCTTGATTATCTAGTTTATGAGACATTAGAAGGTGGCTAGAGTATTGGTTAATCCAAAGGCTATAGCCAAAAACTCATAATGCCTTTTGTGAGTTTTGAAAGTAATTTTATGGACATATGAAATGTGCACTCTTATTTGGTGCTAACCTGTTCTTAGGTCTAATTTTGAGAAATATATGGCTCTATAAATCTCATCATATAATTCCTATCTTAAAGGAATTAGAAACTTGTCCTTTATGTTGCATTGATTCAATGCTCTATGGTTTACACAAGACCTACAAGTTCTATCTTTCTTCTTGATCAAAATAACAAAAGTTAAGAAGGTTGAGAAGGGGCTTACATTATGTCTAATAATCCCTTGTGAAAGAATTTTTATCGACTAACTCTTTTATTGCTCTTTTCTAAAGACTAGATTATCTATAAGGATATATATTTACTACATTAATCCCCTCCTTAAGTGGTATTCTGTGGTCACATGCTCTCTTAAAAGGTATAGCTATTGGTGTTTTGTGTTTTACATCTCTATACTATCTAAAAAATGACTAAAATTAATCCTTATCTTCTTTGGTTAGCTTTTCATTCCTTAATTCCAATGACATGTTCCAATATTTCACTTGCAATTCTCTCCCCTTCACTTCTGACTTGTCCCTGCTCATTAATAAAAAAATAACAAAATATATCTTTTACTCCACAATTCTTCCTAATATGTTTTTCTTTTACTTCTGAGAATTGTTTAATCTTTTCACTTCATAATTCCGCTTGTTTTATCCTTCCACCAGAACTTTATTATGCTCTTTTAATAGTTATAAACAATGTCATTCAATGTTGAAAGCCAATGAACACCTAAAACATATCATTTCCCCCAATATTGATAACTAATGCATCAATACTAAAATTATGGGCCCCCTAATCCATTTAAAGTCTCATCATATGCAATTGCATTTAATTTGTGTTCCACTCCCATCGCTATAACTACTTCAACTATTTTCTCAATCCTTCCTCCTACTTTACTTAATGGTTTCCTATCAACAAACTTGTGTATGCTTCCATTATTTGTTAAAACATAAATGATCCTATTTTGAACCTTATTCAAAATTTTAATTTGTTGATATCTTGCTTTAACTACCCCTACCATAGCATGTAGAGAGATGCTTGGTATAAGATTTTCTTCTTCCACCTCTGCTGATTCTTCACTATCCAATTTTCCCTCACTAAATTTATCTATAAAGCTTTCCTCTTGCATTTATGCTTTAGAGTATATTTCTTCTCACACCAAAAGTGCATACCTTTAGCTCTTCTTTCATCCAATTCTCTACTATTGGTTGTATTTGTAAGTTTATATTCACTGTTGTTTATTTAAGATTTAGGCAAACAATAACCCTTGTGGATTCTTGTTCCATGTGCTTACCCTCGAATCTCCTATAGGTTGATTTCTCCACTGACTCCTATAGGCAGTTGCATAATGCATAAAGAACATCTCCTGCTTGTTGGCAACCTCATATTCTTGTTGAAGAGTTTGTGGTTAAAGAGTTTGAAAGGGTACTCTATTTCAAGTTTGAGTCCTTTCAAGAATAAACTCACAAGGTAAATCTCTAGTATCACAAGTTTATGGGATAAAGCATTAAATTTGTTACAATAGTCCTTCATCATGGATGCTTGCTTTAATTCTTTTAATTCCCCTATAGGATCCTCGACCCAAGCATCTCCAAACCATTGCTCTAATGTTATAATATACTCTCCCTAACTTACCAACTCCATTGTTAATCGATTTCTCAAGTAAAGTTAATGTCAAGCTACTGCTTCTCTTACTAAGTGCATGGTTGGTACTGCCACTTTCATATATTTTAGATTTCAGTCTAATGCAAAAAAAAAATTTGCATTTAAAGATCCATTCACACAAACCTTCTCCACTAAAAATATGGAACTCAATCTTGCTAGATCTCGTAGGAATCATGTACCCGTTCTCCCTTGGGAACTCCTGCCTCCGGAACTCGCCTTTTCTCCTCTCTATTTTGATGATGTTGGTTCTTCCCCACATGTAGTTCTAGTATGAGTTCCTCAATCGATCTTTCATATTTGACATCCAATTATTGAATCTAGTTCTTCAAATTCTCCTCCACTTTTCTTATATTATGAGATTTCGTTCTATTAGGGATTTAGTACTTTATAGAATCAAACTGCTTTAATACCAAATTTGATGTAAAACTTTATGAAATTAGGGTTTTTAATTAATAAAATGGACAAATTAAGCTTAGAAAGATAGAAAACAAGAAAATGTAGTAAGTCAAGAGACAAATGAGATGAGAGAATCATGAATTTGTTATTCGTTGCTTACCCTTTCATTTCTACGACGTTTATATTAATAACTAATTCAGTCATTAATTGCCATATCATTGACTGCCTTACACGTGTATTACAATCTTTGCCATTCCTATATTCTATGACACTGTTCTACATTGTATATTGTTATTTACTAATCCTTTCCAATCTTCTTCTTCTTCTTCTTCGCTTGCTTAACTTGTTAATTCTCCTCCGTTACAGCTTTTCAGCTAGCTTCCTCTTATACTCGTATCATCCAGTATATGAGAAAAATTATCTCAAAGATAAAAATTTAAACCTAAATCAATACCGGAGTTCTACTACCAAAAAATCTTCTGGCGTTCTATTTTGTAGACCTGAAAATTTCACTCCTCGTACTATTTGAAGACATCGCAAACCCTTTTGATAAGCTCTACCCATAAAGTCACTTAACAGAATTATCCATCATGCATGGTCCATCAATTACATATCTCCTCAAGGCTAAGTTTCCTAATAATCTGAGTCAACTTTAAGAAAAATCAACCAATTTGTTTACCGAAATTTTTTTTCATCAAATGACATATTTTGACTTACAACAGTTTAATCGTGGCAACTATCGTTGATCCCCCCGTGATTCTCGTTCACCTTAACGAAAAATTCAACCAATACAAGTACATTCCCATCAACTTTTTGGAATATGCACCAAATGTTCTTTACTAGGACATATCAAAAGTCCTCTGTGTTCATTGCAGTGTATTAAATACCGTACCGGTACCGGTACTGAATTGACGTCCAAAATGGTACTGCACCGGTACCGGTATTTTGGATAAGTTTTTAAAAGTGAAAATCAGTTCCCGAATTTTATAAAATTTGCAAAATAGCCCCTTATATGTTATACTATGTGTTTTTAACTTTATTTCAACCCTGACTAAAAAAATTAACAATAATATAAATTTGACATATTAACAACTATATTTTTATTTCAATTAATTATAAATATCAAATAAT
>JAOXYD010016193.1:0-14857 GCA_028565735.1 Pinacopodium congolense
TTTTGAGTTTGCGAAAAAGGTTAAAAAGTTTTAATACCCAATTCACCCCCCCTCTTGGGTGCCATAGGACTTACAATTACATATTTATTTTGTCTTAATTCCAATAATTCTATATCTATCTTCTGTAATATAGTTAAAGTATTCTATGTGACTTGCATAAATTTTTATCATTTAATTCGCCCCCTCTTAAGTGCCATATAATACCAACAAGTGATATTACAACGTAGGTGTCACATAGAGTCTTAATTCCAACAAATTAGTGACCAAAGATTTATGACACATTTTATGAATTCCGTTGCTTCTCCATCTAGCCTAGAAGGTCATAACCTTTGTAGAACTCCTTTCTTGGATGAAAGTAACTATTTGTATTAGAAGAATATTATAAGATGCTATTTAATGGGTGAAAATACTAATTTATTAATGATGGTCTCAAAAAAAATTTATGCCTACTAAACTTGTAGGTAATGAACTAATGTTATACAAAGAAAATGAATGAAATATTGAAGAAAAGAAATTGGTATCCTTGAATTGTAAAACCATGCATATTTTATACTGTGCTTTAAGTATGGAAGAATATAATAGGATTTCTATATGTGAAACTACATATGACATTTGGGACACCTTAGAAATCACTCATGAAGGTATAAACCAAATGAAAGAAACTAAAATAAGCATGCTTACTTATGATTATGAACTTTTTTGAATGTTACATGATGAAAACATTTCTACTAGGTATATACATTTCAATAATATTATAAATGCTCTAAGAGGTCTAGGTAAGACCTATTCTAGTGTTGAGCTTGTTAGGAGAATCCTTATGGCTCTACCAAAGTCATAGGCAACAAAGGTGACAACAATTCAAGAGGTTAAAAATCTCAATACACTTCCCCTCAACGAGCCTATTGGTTCATTATTGACATATGACACGAGGATGAAGAATATTCAAGAAGAACAAAATGTGCCACAAAAGAAAAGTGTAGTATTTAAAGTGTCTAAAAGTGAGGAAAGCAATAATGAAGAATCGTCTCTTATAACCGAAAACGAGGAACTAGCCCTTATCACAAGAAGATTGAAGAAGTTTATGAGAAATGCATCAACATAAAGAAAAGGTATGTCTTTATCTAAAAATAAAGTATATATCATAAAGTTCTTCAAATGTGGTGAAAAAGGTCACCTGAGATTGCAATGCCCACACTTACAAGAAATAGAAGAGAAAGAAGAAAAGAAAGAAAATAAGGTATGGAAGAAGGAAAAGAAAGGATCTAAGAAAAAGAAAACATTAAAAGCCGCTTCGTCCTAGTTAAGTGATTCTGAAGAAGAATAAGTAGCCAACATGTGCTTTATGGCACACAATGAGGACATTAAAAGAAGAAACAAATGGTATATAGGTAGCGAATGCTCACAACATATGACTGGTGATCCTTTAAAGTTCATCACTTTTAAAAGCAATGATGGAGGATTCATCACTTTCGGTAATAATACCAATAGTAAAGTAACTAGAATTGGAAAGATTAGTAAAGATAACTATCCTATAATCAATAATGTATTGCTTTTTGAAGGCTTAAAGTATAATATGTTGAGTGTAAGTTAACTATGCAATAAAAATTATAAAGTGTTTTTTGTAAGAGATGAATGTGTTGTCTTTAAATTGGATGATGATAGTGTTATTTTCTTAGGAAAAAGAGAAGGAAATATTTACATTGTTGAATGAAACTATGAAACTAACCTTGAAGACAAGTATTTAATTTCTTTAAGTGAGTACGCTTGGACTTGGAATAGACAACTTAAACATGCAAGTATAGATCTCCTATCAAAGCTAAATTTAAAAAAACTTGTAAGAGGACTTCCAAACATGAAGTACAAAAAAGATAAAGTTTATGAAGCATGAAAAATGGGAAAAACAAGTAATAAGTTCTTTTTAAAGAAAAAAATCAATAACATTTTCTAGACCACTTAAATTACTTCATATGAATCTATTTGACCTTAATAGAATAGCTAGCTTAGGAGGAAAGTCATATGTCTTTGTAATTATTGATGACTTTAGTAGATTTTTATGGGTTTTGTTTTTTAGTATAAACGATTAATGTTTTAAATCATTTGTTAATTTTGAACAAAAATACAAAATGAGAAATCATTGTCTATTGCATCTATTAGAAGCGATCATGGTAGAAAATTCGATAATGATGTGTTTGAATGTTTTTGTGATGATTATGGCATTTCTCATAACTTTTCTACACTTAGGACACCACAACAAAATGGTGTAATAGAAAGAAAGAATAGATCTTTGCTAAATATGGTTTGAACTATGACAAATGAGTATGATTTTACCTAAATACGTTTGGGCTGAAACTGTTGCATGTGTATGTTATGTTATTAATAAAGTGAATATTAGGCATAAATTAGATAAAACACCTTATGAAATTTTGAATAGTAAGAAATCGAAAATTAATCATTTCCAAATTTGTGGTACAAATATTATATCTTGCATACAAAAGATAGTTTGGAAATTTTGACTCTAAAACAAATGAAGGCATCTTCTTATGGTATTCATTCACTGGTAAAGCATATTGAGTTTATAACAAGAACACACATGTTGTAGAAGAATCCGTGCATGTTGTATTTGATGAGACTAACCCTTTCGAAAGAAAGAAAGTATTTAAGAATGATGATGTAGATTTATCCAATAGCTTAGAGAACCTTTCACTTAAAGACGAAGGATGAACATCTCAAGAGATAATTATTGAACCAAGTGAAGAAATGAGAGATGAAGAGCTACCAAAAGATTGGAAATACAAGAAGGATTATCCCTCTAACCAAATAATAGGTGATATTCACCAAAGGGTAACCACTCGTTCTCACTTTAACGTATCACGTCTTGCTTTTATTTCAAAGATTGAACCTAGGACTATTGAAGAGGCATTAGAAGATGAAAATTGGATAATATATATGAATGAAGAATTAAATCAATTTTAGCAAAATAAAGTTTGGATTTTAGTGCCTAAACTCGTAGATCATCCGATAATAGGTACTAAAAGAGTTTTCAAGAACAAATTAGATAAATAAGGTAATATTGTTATAATCAAATAAAGATTAGTGGCTAAAGGTTATAACCAAGAAAAAGAAATAAAATATGATGAAACTTTTTCCCCCACATCATTTTATTAGAGATCATGTTCAAAACAGAGATATACAACTTGAGTTTATTGATACTTTGCATCAATTAGAGGATATTTTTACTAAACCTTTTTTGTGAAGATCATTTTTGCACAATTAGATGAGAAATTGGCGTGATTAATGGACATTCACTATGATATCTTATTCATATGATTATGCCTTTTGTGTTAATTCTGAAAAGGTAGAGAAGTGTGTGATATTATATTCTTTATATTTTTTTACTTTATGTATGAACTGAGTGGGAGTTGAACTTGAAATTAATTATAGTTGTGTATCTTAAATTTTTATTTAATTTAGGGGGAGTTTAACACTTGATTATATTGCTTACTTGTCATAATATAACATGGTTTTGTCATCATAAAAAAGGGAAAGATTTTTTAACCAAAGGAGGTTCCACCTTATTTTGATGAAGAAAAAACACTTCTGCTACTAATAATTTTTTAAAAGTTTGTTTTAAATATAGGTATTTTTTTTAATGAAATTGAAGTGCATTTTATAAAAGAGCTTGGAGGTTAACAAGTGATAGAGGAGGACACATGAAGTTGATACAAAGATCAATCAATTAAATAAGGCAAAACTCAAGATCGGTCAACTGAATGAGCACCGCTCGATTAAATGGAGTAAGAATGGATATCAGTCAATCACATCCATGTATCAGTCAATTGAATGAGTAAAAATAGAAGGTCAGTCAACCAAACTTTAACTATCAGTCGACTGAATGAGAAGATTACCCAAGAAAAGATCTGGAACAGGAATATGTTGCAACGGTAATAAGCCTTAATGAAGAAGATGAACGTTAGAGATATAGTGCAACGGCTAATTGATCCTAATTAGCATTATAAATTGGTGGATTAGCAAGAGAGAAAATCAAAAAGTTACAATGAAAAATTCTAAGTCATTCGTATGTTTTTTAGAAGTGTTTTAAGCCTCCTTATTTCCTTTTAAGTGAGTAAAGGCTAGTAAGATTTTTTATTATGTATCATTAAGTATTGAGTGCCTTTGAACATACTCAAGAATTATACTAGTGAAGTTATTCTTGAGCCTTCAAAAAGAATGATTCAAGGTTATTCTTGAGCTTTAAAAAAAAGAATAAGAGAGGATTATCCTTGAGCCACAAAAAGATTTTGTAAGTTGTGAAGTTGTAATTCTTCGTTTGTGTATTTCATTCTTATTCTAATTTAATATTACATATTTATTTTTTTCTTAATTGTGCATTATAATAATTCTCTATCTATCTTTCGTAATTTAGTTAAAATACTTTTTGTGACTTGCATAAATTTTTATCATCTAATTCACCCTCTCTCTTAAGTGCCATAAAGGACTAACAGTCTACCTTTAAACCTTCTATCTCTGAATTGAACAAAATGCTATTAAAATCACCCATTAAAATCTAAGGCTTCTGTATAAAGTTACTAATAGCTTTCATTTCATTCCAAAGGAATGCCTGTTGAAAGGAAAATAAAGCCATAGATAATAGACACTACTAACCTGGTATTAGTAGCTAGCAATTTGATATCTAAATGAATCCATTGCTTATTGTCTTATAAGACTATTGCTTCTACCTCATTGGAATTGTATGCCACAATGATCTGCCCTTAATATTGGTGCTGATAGTTGGAAATAGTTCTCCATTAAGACTTAAATGAATTTAGCTTCTCGAATTTGTCTTTAGAAAATTTAGTTTATAATGGGCTTAACAAAATATGATTATTATCTTTAAAAAACTCCTTAAGAGCTTCTACTTTTTGAGGCAGTTGATACCCCTAACTTTCTATGAGATTATTGACATGATAAGGTACGGGATGTAAAGGATTTAGACTTATTCCTTCTCCCTGCATTCCTCTTTTTGGCCGATTTAAACTCCTTTTTTTTTAGCTCTTTCGGTGGATTTTTAGGAACATCCAGTAACTCTTTTTAAATTGAGCCTCTTCCCCACCTTCCACATACATAGATGATTCAAAATCCTCCTTTTCAGTACCATTCCCAAATCCTACTGCTGAGTTTTCAATTACATTAGTAGCAGTTATATACACAAACATATTGGTTTCATTAGTGAAAGGGTCTTTAGTTCCATCTAACTAATCTATAGGTGTAGCAGTTAGCTCGCTCCTCTCCTTCAACTCAAGTTTAGCCAATTCTGCATCAAATTGATTAGTTTTACCATTTTTCCCCAAATTGGAAGCATCTATAGCCAATTTATCCTTTGTGGCTGGGCCATTCGATGGAGCAGCTTGTAATGTGATTACTTGAGGATCATCAAAACCTTCTACCTTGTCCTTGTTTACTTGACCAACGAGTTCATCACAGGTTCCTTTCAAGAACCTCTTACCTGCCAATCTCCAATGTTTTCCTTATTATTCCAATGTTGGTTTCCAATGATATGAGACCTGAATAGAGTCTTCCACTAGTATTGCATTTTCACCCAATCTCATCAATGGAATGGAGTCAAACAATTCTTTATCAAAATCCTCACTTACATATAATCTAACATAGCTTATTCTTTTATTAAGAACTGTGTTTTTGTCTATACAAATAGGCTTGTCTATGAAACTTGCTAGAATATTAAGCCCCTTAATAAACCAAAACTTCAATGAAATGTTATGTAAATGAATCCTTTTTAAAACATATTTTTGTTTAATTTTATCAAGTGCAATACCTAATTACCAAAACTGTAAAAAAAATTGAAATACTTCCTAACTGTCAAGGTTCACTCTCTAGCACATCCTTTGCTCCTAATTCTAAATTGAATTTAAAGATCACCATATTGTCTTCTAATAGTAATGTCTCTATTAAGCCTTGTTTTCTAGTTTTTTGTAGCTCAAGTGTATAAAACCAGGAAAGGAGGCCTCTTGCTAATGAAGTATCCAACTAAGGTTGACTGCTAGGTTTTAGCTCCTTCTTGCAGCACGTTTATTAGAGGAACCACTATCAACTGGCCATTTATAACTTGATGAGGCCAATACCCATGAGAAGATTCTGAAGATTCCCCAAGCCCCTACATCCATGTCAACTTTCCAATAGCTACCTGCTTAGATTCATATTTGGTCTCCTATGTCTGAGGCCCATGAACATTATCTGCAGGGGTCGGAGTCCCAAATGGACGAGCCTTCGAGAGTAAAGGAAAGGTATCCAGGTTGCTAAGAGGGGGTGAAGCCAGTGCCAACCAACGAAAGGGGATAAAGTCCAGATGCAAACGAATGAAAGGGATAGAAACAATCTAGGTAGAGGAGAAAGATCTAAATGCAAAAAGGAGGAAAGGTATAGGAAAAAGTAACAAAGAAGCAAGTGCTATACGGATGATAAAAGTTTCCAAAAGTATAAACCAAAAAAGCGAGAAGAAGGAAGTGAGAAAAAGGGAACAAAACCAACTAGACGAAGAAGAAGAGGGCCAAGGAAAGGCTAGAAAATCCAAGGAAAGGCTACAAAAAAATTAGTAGAGGGGGCTCTTGTTGGGAAGGTTCTCACAAGAGATCTCCCCCATCGTTGCTTCCTTCTAATTAATGATATAGAGTAGCAATATGATTAGCAATAATTTGGAAATTCTTTGATTAAAGTAAATTGAAATTTTAAAAAGTTATTTTTTCGATTGTCAGTTCTAAATCATTTACTAATTTTCAAGAACTAACATGATTAGATTATTTCGAGTAAAAACTAACTCCATACTCTAATTCCAATTAGAATATTAAATGATGAAAGGATTAAACTATATATTATAACCATATATAAATAGGTTAAATCAAACTACTTTTACATTTTTAATATTTGGATGATCATAACATATTGTTAGATGTCAATCATAATCTATAATTAAGAATTTTTAATTAAATAATCAACGATAAATTTATAATTTATAATTATTACCAATATATTATGAACTTAATGGGTCATGAATAAAAATTTACTAAAGGAGAAAAAATTAATTAAATTAAACTAAAATGTGAAGTTTTAGAAAATTTAAGAATCAATATGTATTTGATCTTATTAAGATTCAAATTTAATTACAGTTAAAGTTTTATTTTAATTGTAATTTTATTTAATTTTAATATTTAAAAAATTGATTTTTCATACAAATTCAACTGAGAATTCAAAAACACCTTTTGAGTTTGAGTGGAAGAAGAAGAAAAGTACTATTTATACACCAAAAAAGTTGGTAGATATGAATGACAAAACCTCTCAAATTGGATGTTTACTTAAAGTTGCGTAACTTGTTAGAAGTCTGTCGCGCGAATGATGCGAAGGAGGAATTGTTAGGAATCAATTAAAATTTAATCAATAAATCTCAATTATAATGGGGCCTGAATAATTTTAAACCATTATTTCACTCTATAACTTGATTACTTATTTTTCTATATTTTATTTTACTTTATAAGGCTTTATATAGCCATAATTTTTTTCAGTTCAATGATCATAATTTTATGGAAATCCCTATATTATAATCTTCAGTCACATGTTTTAATCATATAAGTTGATTCCGCTTTCTCTCAACTTTCTTTGATCGGGAACTGATTTAAATACGATGGGGCTTAGAACAGCTTCAAACATTGTTTTATAAAAATCTAATGACCGATCAGGTAGTTTTGCACTCCACACGTGGCAAGAGATGTTAAGCACATGTATGTGCAAGCTCATCATCTATTTTTTGTAATAACAAATATTTTTATTTATTTTTATGTGTAAATTAATTTATGACTATTTTTTATTTGAAAGTGATATTTATTTTTATTTTTTATATTAAATGTTCTATTAATTCATATGGATATTTGTAATCTTTTTTTAATATACTTTCAAGTGATCTTAAATGTTCCATTACTTTATATTTATATTTGTAATTTTTTAATAAAAATTAATGAAAGATGGAAGGAGAATTGTTTAAAATTACTTCAATTATAACTATTTTATTAATTACTTTAAATGTTCTATTAATTTATATAAATAATTTTATAATGAATATGAATTAATGGTGTATTTAAAGTAATTAATATATTTATTATTTTATTACATTTATAATATTATTTATTTTTATGACATAATTAAAGTAAAGTTAAAAACTATATAATATAATATATTGAGGGGCTATTTTGTAGATTTTATAAAATTCATAGACTGATTTATAATTTTAAAAAGTTATCTTAAATAATACCGATATTGATCGGTATCGGTACAGTACTGTATTAGAACTAAATCTGATACTGGTACCAGTACGATATTCAAAACCCTGATTAATCGTTTAAAATATCGAATCACAAGAAGTAAAAGTAAAATATTTTTATTTTTTGAAAAATTAAGATCAAAACATTCTATAATAAGATTAAATTATAAATATAATAAAGTATGAATATAAATTTGAACCTGTTTTTTAATTTGATTCATATCTTCATCTTTTCGAATATTTTCGTTTTTTCGAATCCTAATAAAAGAACCACTTCAGTCTTATATGTGTCTGATCTCTAACAGTATTCATAGATCAACTTTCAAAGAAATTCAACAATTGAGAGGAAAAAAATGAAAAGTGTTCATCCCTCTTAGAATTTGTCCCTTTATATAAAAAACATAAAAAAAATTTAATAATTAAAATCTTACTTTAATTATAATTATGATTTAATTTTAATAAAATTAAATATCATATATTTGATTATGAACTTTTTAAAATTTCACAATTAAGTCTAACTTAATTAATTTTACTTTTCTTAGTTGATCTATAAATATAACTCATTATATTCCTAATATATTGGTAATGATTATAAATTATAATTATAATTCATAATCAAATTTAGATCAATTAAAATTTATTTTAATTTATATGATTATAAATTATAATTATAATTCATAATTAGAATTAGATAAATTAAAATTTCTTGTAATTTATTTTTAATTATCTAATTAAATAATTTATAATTATAGATCAAGATTGATGTCTAATAACACATTATAACAACTTAAATATTAGAAATGTCAAAGTAATTTTTGACTTAACCTATCCATATATAATTTTTCTATATAATTCAATTTTTTTGTCATATAATATTTCAATTAGATATAAAGTACGAAATTAATAACTATTCTATTTTTTATCCAATCATATTAATCATCTACCGTCAATAATAGATTTTATTAATAATATTTAAAAATTATTTTCAAAGTTTCATTGTATTTTAGTTAAAATTTTCTTAATTTAATATTAATCGAGAATAAAAAAATATTATCTTTAATTACTTTAAAATGATCGAATCCTTTATTAATCACCTAACTAATTTTATATAATTTATATTACATTTAAATAATTATATTATTATTGTCTGAGATCCATTATCGTGTAAATGTACTTATAAAACTAGACAGCCTATAGAATATGAGAAAATGACCTTCTGTGGCCTTCCTCAGGCCAAAGTATGATTTTATCTCTTCTCTTTTGAACGTAAGATGATATGTGATAATGAAATCTCATAACAATTTAGGTTACAGGAGGCTATAGATGGTCAGTCCTAGTCGTACCCATATAATTATAGCCTGAGGTCCATTCCTAATTAGAACAATTAACATAGCAAATGTGGCTTGATAGCCGATGAAATACGTTGGGAACAGTTTCACTGTCTCCAATTTGGACCAGAATATTGGATGGAAAAAGTTGCAGCTTCATTTGCTTTTTATATTTATTTTTCTTTATAGCCGCAGGACGGCAGGACCACACAGAAAATGAGGGAAACCGCCATGAAAAAAAAAATGCAGACCATCCATTCTGGGAGATAATGCTAAAGGTGTTTGTTATTTATGTTATTTTATTTTTAAATATAAAAAATTAGATAACTATTTATTATTTAAGGAATTGAGAGATAATGCTAAGTAAGGGACTATTTGTTACTTATTCTGTTTTTATTTTTTAAAAATTAAATCTACAAAAAAAATTGATACAGTCCCTAAATTGTCATCGATTATTTGCCTTTTGCGCAAGTAATTGGGTTGCGAGTCCTATGCATGTTTTCCGATTTCATTTTTATCTTTATTTTTATATATTTTTATTATTTTTATGTGTTATTTTTACTGTTTTTTATGTTGTGTTTGTATATTAACTTTTTTAAATTTCTGTACTATATTTTTATTTTTGTGGTTAGAAAAATATAAATAAAAAAGAAAATCACATAATAAAAAACAAACAAGACTAGGGATTTTTAAAGCATAGGAAACGATACGTACTAAATCAAGTCACCTAAGTTGAAAATGATATGTGCTCGTTTATGGGTCGAACAAGTTTAAACTTTTGAGATAAATATTTTTTAATAGGATATTATACTCTTATTTGTAAGTTCAAGGCTATGTTCAATTCTATTTTGTTTTTATTCTCAAATTCATTAAAATTCTTGTTTGATTCAATATTTTATTTCTGATTTATTTTTTATTTTATGAGAAATGTAAAATTTGGTATTAATTTCATTTTTCATTGTAATTTGATTTATTATTAGTTAAATAAATATGATTTATGTATTTAATATTAAATACTAATAAGAATTATGAATAACTTAAATTTAATTTTATTTATTAAATAAATATATTTATAAATTAAATATTCAATTCTAGACAGCAATATTGATTTTATAATTTAAATGTATTTTAATTAATAAATATTAATCAACAAAAAATTTCACACATTTATTTATTTATTTATAATAAAAATATGGCAATATAATTGTTAAATTTTATTAATAATTATTAATTGACTTAAAATAAATTAATTATCTATTTAATTTATAAAATCAGTTTATATCTAATTTATATTTATTATTTTATTATTTTTAATAATCAAAATTTACTTAGATTTAAATGAGTTTTCCTTTTTATTTTAGAAATCAAAAACAAATTTAAAAACCAAAACCAAACGCTAAAGAAAAAAATAGAAATGAATCCTAACAACCATAAGTTTATGGTTTAATTAACTTTATTTTCTAAGCTGCTAAGCTTCAAAATTGAGATGAATAGTTCCTCATTAATCTTCATTTTCTATGTTTTCAATACATTTAAATTCCATTTCCTTCCAAAGACAAGATGGCACGCAATTGATAGGCGCAATGATAGTCATTACCAAAGTTTTAAAAATCGAACTAGATATCGAACTGAAGAAGGGAATTTAAGATTTAAAAGTTTATCTGGTGTGAAATTATTATAAAATTATTATTGAACTAGTATAAAATAAAATTTGTATAAATTATAAACATAAGTAAAAATATACTATAGAAATTAAATATATAATTGAAACAGAAATAAATTATTAATATCTATTATCATATAATCAATTAATAATAATTTTAACTAAAATTAAATATTTCGTAAAATATTGAATAACAACAATTATCAAAATTATGTTTTTGAAGAAGATTGTGTCTCATCTTTTTCCAAATCCTTTAATGCTATGTAAAGACTAAGTCTTTTATATGTTAAGCTTGGCTAACTGCAAAAGTAGTACCGAGGATCAAAAGCTTAGGAAATTCAAATCAAGGATCCAACTTTGCTATAAAAACACTGATTTTCATCAAAGAAAGACTGAGTAGTTGGGCTCTTGGAGTGCTCTTGAGATAGTTATCCCCTTGGAAGGGCTTACACATTTCTGAGATAGCTGTTTATATGATTCATTATGGAAAAGAGCAAAAGAATAACATTAAACTACGCTTTCATCTAAAGTATTTAAATCAATATTTTCTACTAATTTAAATAAATTATAGATCAATAATGTATGGAATTATTTTTTAAAATAACATATTATACTTCTAAAATAAGATAGTAACTAACCATTAGTAAATATTCCTAATTTATTTGTTGTAATAAATATTTTTTTTTTTTTGTAAATCACACTATCAAGTTCATTATAATTAAGATTAAACAACAGTTATTCTTTTTCAATCCAAAAGTTATTATAGCCAATGTGATCAACATCAATTGGATTGTATATTCTCTTTTTATTAAACACTCTATATAATAATAAAAAATTAAATTACTTAAAAATTAGATTCAACCAATAAAATACCTATTTTTATCTTCAGATTATAAGTAACATATATAAGGTTATTGAGTTTTTAATGCTTAAAATAATTTCATTTTTTAGTATGGATATGTTCAAAACATTTTAATTATGTTTACAACAAAAGTCAATTGACTGAGTATTCTAATGGTAAGTTTTCTTAAAATTTGAGTACTTTCACAAAATAATCTCTACTATTCATCTATATTTTATATTAAAAGATATAACAAAAATATTTAAATGTATTATTAATAAGCAAAAAAATGAAACTTAAATTATGAAAACTTATAAGGCTACATTCTTTTTATTATAAGTTCTTTCTTTACAAATGGTCTAGTAAAATTCTTTAAACTTTCACCATAAAATCTAATTTTATTTAATGCATTTAATTGTTCTTTCATAAAAAACATGTCTTTGTGACCAATCACATAAATAAAACCTTCTATTATTTTTTTTACATGTATCTTCACTATATAAACAATAAATATTGAAAAATAAGTTGTCAAGTGTATCTTTTGAGTAAGATGCTTATCCATGGTTAAGAATATCTACATAAAGCTTATATAATTTCTTCTTCACTTTGAAAAGATTCATAATTATCTTGTGAGGCCTATATATGCCATCATATATACAATCTAAAGATGATTTTTCATCTAAGTCAAAAATCCTCAGCAATATTATAAGTAGTGTCATAATTTTTATAATGGTTAAGTAGGCATTTCGAAATTTATTATCCATGAAAATAGTATAAACTTCTTTTCATTTCTCACTTTTTGATAATTTATAACTTAAAAGTATTTATTTGTCACTAAATTTTAAAGTACTTGGTTATGATCATAAATAATTTTCAAAATTATAAATGTAGATGCAAACATAATACTGGCAAGATACACAATCTCAACCCAATCTTCTTACTTTCTTAATTAAGATAAAAAATCAGATAATTATACATAAAAATTAAGGATCTTAGATACATATGAAGCAAGTCTAGAAATACTAGGCATATATCCAATGTCTTTTAAAATGATTTGATATAATGAGTAGTATATAGAGACTAATAAATATGATCATACTTTAACTCTAATAAATACGTAGTTGATACATAATTAGTCGCATTATTTGTAATGAAGTGAACTATACTCTTTAGTCCAATTTATTTGAAAATTTCCAAAAATTTTCCAAATAAAATATAAATACTTTTAACCACATTAAAAGTATCAACAAACTTAATAAAAGGTATTTCAATATCACATAAACTAAGAAATTGATCAAATTTCTTTATCTTTGATCTGTCCAACTATTTGTCATAATAGTGCATTTTATTATTTCTATCTAGATTTATATGAATCCACAACAAACTCACATTCTTTTTTAAATCTTAAAGAAAAGACACATGAATCTTATAATAAGAATGTGCCTTAAATTTAAGGCCTACTGTTGTTAGAGCATCTATTACTTTTTGGAAGTAAGGTAAATTTAATGCATTCAAATGAATATAAAAATGATAAAACTATCTAACTTAAACTCTTTTACAGTGTAAAATAGCATCTTTATTATGCAAAGTACTTTTAAAACTCATTTGGAAACTCAGAGTACTTCTTAAAGAAAAATAAGAATCTATATTAATAACAACTTTTCTTTTAATACTTGTCGTATTTCTACTTGATTATGGTCAAAGGATATATTATGAAGCTCTATTTTTTTTTTTTTGCTTGTTCTTTTAAATAATTTTCAATTGTCTTACATACATCAAATGGTACTTTCTTACAAGAAATAATATTACTCTTTATAGCAATAAGATGTTCTTTCATTCTATAAAATTTCTACCTTTAAACATTCTACCATAGAATATATAATGATATTAAGGGTTATTAAGGGTTTTCCATCACACATTTGAGTAGTAAAAAAAAAATCATATTGGATCAACCTTATTATGAGTTGAAGATATTATATTTTTAAAATCTTTTTCTAATAATTGAGCATTCTCTATTATAATATCAACTTGAAAAATATATGAAAAACTCATAAATTTATAATAATATATTTGAAAGTTTATTTTTTATTTGAAACACTATAATTTACTATTTTTAATAATTTATTTTAAACAACATATTTTAATATATTTAAATATTTTGAATATGTAAATAGACAATCACATTATCTACTCTAATTTAATCTAAGAATTAAACAATCATAAAAATTTTTGCAAAGCTAATTTATATTAAACTTAATCAAAGTTATATTAATTATGACAAATTTGGAGTTGACTTATATAATTGCTAAGTTATATTAATCTATAACTTAGCATTAATTTAATTTTTCTAATGATGTGTTGCTTTAATTTATGATGGACTTGATTTAATATGGTTCAGGATGGACGCCTGACGTGCCCAATCTTACCTTTACATAGAAAATGCCCATCCTTGTATACATCGAATTAGGGGCTTTGAAGATGGAGCTCCACCGATGAGACTAGACAATGAGACTGTGAGACAAAGCTAGCCAAACGGGCATTGTGTGACTGAGCGACTACCGGTGATGATGAGATGACAAGACTAGACAGACTGGGCTAGACAGTGAGGTTGGATGATGAGGCTGGTGTTGGAAAAAATTGGAATAATGCGGAACACCCAATATTTCCACCCTTTAAGATCAACTTCGTTAGAAAAATAATAA
>JAOXYD010016201.1:0-14857 GCA_028565735.1 Pinacopodium congolense
GGACTTATCCCTCGTATATTTGCAACTTGCCATCCCATAGTTTTCATCTGCTTCTTTATAATGTCAACCACCTTCTTCTCATGCTCTACACTCAATTGACTAGAAATAATGACTAGTAGTGTTTGGCCTTCACCTAGAATAGTATATCTATCTTGGTTAGGTAAGGGCTTGAACTCGAAGATAGCTAGTTTATTAGTAGATGGTAGAGTAGGTGCTTCAGTTCTCACTAAAGTCTTATCCTTCAGTATCTTACTAGACTCCTCTTCTTCTCCACTAACTCCATAATTTTCATTCTTTTCCTCCTCATTAACATGCCTCTCTACTTAGTGCACACATTCATCCACTACATCGATTTTCATACAAACACTTCCCTCTAATGGATTTCTTAATATCTTGCTCATGTTGAACTCTACTTGTTCATTGCCACTATAAGGGACCAACATTCCATTATGAACATCAATCAAAGCTCTTCTCATGTTAATGAACAGCCTTCCAAGAATTAGTTGATAGCTCCTATCTTCCTTAAAGTATAGCATAACAAAGTCCACTGGAATAATAAATTTTCCACCATCACTAAAACATCCTCTACTACTCCGAACGACTTCTTTATCGATTGATCTACCAACTAGATGAGCATCAATGTTGACTTTATGTTTCTAAGTCCCAACTTCTTGAAAGTTCTAAATTACTAATAACACAAGGGATAGTAAAACTCCATGGATCCTTCAACTTGGATGGCATGTGCCTGGAGATGACTGAACTATAGTTCTCCATTAGAGACATCATCTGATTATCCTTCCAAGTCCTCTTATTGGATAGGATGTCTTTGAAGAACTTGACATATTTTGGCATGTTTTCCAGTACCTCTACAAAAAAAAAAAACAATTTTATCTGCATCTTCTTCATCTTCTCTAAAAATTTAGCAAACTATGCATCCATTTGATTCTTCTTTAGCCTCTATGGGAAAGGAATTTTTAAACTATACGGTATGGTAGGTCATATGGATTCTCTACACCCTCCTCCTTCTTCTTTGGGACGTCATCTTTAGGTGGGCTTGCTACTTCTTATCTTGACTCCTACAACTCTTTAGCACTCCTCAACTTGATTACCTTTAATTACTCTTAAGGGTTGGATTCAATGTTGTTGGTTAAGCTTCCTGCATTCCTTATTGATAAAGCAGTAGTAATTTGACCAACTTGGACCTCTAAATTATGTATAGAAGAGGCATGGTCTTTTACTATTTGATGGAATTTGTCCTCCATCCTATTTTGGCTCTCATCTTGGCAATTAAACTTCGAGCTGAGTGCATTGATAAGATTGTCTCCAATGATCCCATTCTATCTTGTTAAAAACTTGGTGGCCCTTATTCTTGCATGTTGGTACCTTTACAATTATTACTCAAAGAAATATTAGGGTGGTTCTTCCAATCAGGATTATAGGTGTTTGAGTAAGAACTGTTACTTGAGTTCCGTTACGGTGCTCCCATGTAGTTTAATTTTTCTGTCTCGTTCATAGCCATTAAGAAGCATTTTATAGTTACATGACTCTTTGGACTGCACAACTCGTAACCATGTTATACTACTTTCATTGCATGTGACGAAGTATCATGCAAGTTGTTTAATTGTTTAGCAAGTGTTGATATCTAAGCTTGTAAAGCAGTCACTCAATCCATGTCAATAACTACCTTTTTCTCCTTTACAGGTGGTTGCCTACTCCTTTTTGCTGTTAGGTAATTGTTATTCACCACCTTTTCCAATAAATCATGAGCTGAATCTATCATCTTTCCCGTTATAGATCCCCTAGCTACTACATTTATTATACCTCTTGTTTATTTAGTAACTTCATTATAAAACATTTGCAGCACAAATTCCCTTGGTAGATTATAATGGGGACAACTCCTTTTTATCTCGTTAATCCTTTCCAACACCTTATATAAGGACTCACTATCGCTCTGTTGAAAATTTGTTATTTCCTTAATGATTCTGGTGGTCTTTTTCAGTGGAAAATATTTGGCTAGAAAGGCCTATACTAGCTGATCCCATGTCATGATATTTTTTAGATTGAAAGAGTTTAACCAAGCTTTGGTTTGGTCCTTTAAGGTAAAAGGGAACAACCTTATCTTCGTAGCATCTTCTAATAGTCCATTTTATCTAAATGTATCGCAGAATTTTAAGAAGTTGGCCTGGTAAGCATTTAAATCTTCATTGGCCAAGCCATATAATTTCACATTCATCAATAATGTGTTCAATAATTTTAGCTTAATCTCGAAATTATTAGCTTGTATTGGGGGTCTTGTAATACTTATTAATTGGAATTAAAGCCAGACCTCATGAAGTTCATGAGAGTTCTTTCATGCCTGCCTTGATTCCTTGCTTCAGCCATTGTTGTTCTGATAGCTTCTTAATGCTTTACCTTCCAAAGTTCTCTTTCGTGCTTGGTAATGTTTAAAATTTATGTGTCCTCTAACTGGTTTAAACTCCTAGTCACTCTTATGTTCATGAACCCACAATCACAAAAGAAAAGTGTCAAAAATCCATAAATCAAAAGAATCCAAATTGAATAAGATGCTAAAATCGCAATCCTCAACAATGGCACTAAAAAATTATTTGCTAGTTTTCACTATACCACAAGTATACAAGTCATAACTTACAGTATAATAGATATTTATCTTACATCGATCAAACATAGTCACCTAATAATCTGAGTAGAACTTTGTTTAAGGTAAATGAAATTATAGAAATAGAAAATTTCAACTAAATTAACAAAACTTAAATGAATTTAATAGTATAAGAAAGCAAATAAGAAGATACTTAATAATGGAGATTTATGGGTTATTCTACCCTTGTTTATCCTCCTTTTACCTTATTGATTCAATTGTGTTTAATTCTAGATATTCAATGGTTTTATTATATTCTTTTGAGATATAATGAATTAATCCCAATTGAAATACTTACAAGCTGAATTGTAACCTCTTGGTTCGCAGCACTACTCCTAAATATGTAATTGGATTTAAAGCAATCCTAAGGACAATCAAGAAGAAATTAAGATCTCTCTTCAATAACTTGTTAATTTGTTAATTATAGGTTCGTTAGGCTACAAATTCTTGTTGTGCACCCTAACTTAAATAAATTAAAACAATCTCTTGATTCAAACTGATTATAGACTCAATAATTAACATAAATAACCCATCATTAAATTAATAAGATAAACATTAGATTAAAAATTCAAGAACAATCCCTAAACTAGATTTAGCAATCCATAATCATGTTCAAACAACCACCATTTAGATTTAACTTCAAAAGGAAAGCAAAGGAAACATAAACTAATAATGATTTCTTCCTTTTGATCTTGAGTTTCTTAATGTTTTTCTCCTTCCAAAACCCCTCTTTTCTATATTGGATAGTCCTAAGGCTTGGAATGGCCATTGCTAGGGTTTTGCCACGTCTTATTGGTCCAAAAATATCATAAAACTGACTTAAATACATCATCACATAAATCCTACATCTTTCTCGGTGAAGGAATTAAGTAACTCAACCTTTTTAGTCCTCTTTACCTCGAACAAGCATAAAGCATCAAGCTCCGAGTTGGGTTGGCAGAGGACTTTCTCTATGAATCTATACACATAACCCAGCCTTCAAGGAATACAAGTTCATATTATGGAAAGTCAATACAATGATTGCAGTATTTATATGTCATAGAAGTCTTAGCCATTGGGTCTTTCTTCTCTTTTGGAAGGCCTAATTAAGCTTTAACAATAGGAGACTGACTACCTGGCTTCATCCCTTCCTTTTAAACCATAAACTTCAGCAAGAGATAAGCTTATTGCCTTTTTTCTACTGAACTAGTACTAAGATAAAACGAATAAAAAAAGGTAGGGCAAAAGCTTAAGGTAAGCTCCTCAAAACTTAACTTATGTATAGACTGCCTGCTTTTTCATTAAACAAGAGTTATTTAAGTTGGATGAGAATAGGAATCACCTCAAGAAAGAGAGTAAGCTGTGACTTCCTCTTTTGGAAGGAAGATAATGGGGGCTAGAATAAGCGAGTAACGCCTTGTCGACTCCTCTTAAACTCCTAATTCAATTCCACTTGAACTTGCAATAGATATTTGCACCAAAATGATATAATTTTTACCTAAAATCAATAAACATCATATTAAGAACACTTAAACATTAGCCAAATAATATAATAACATCAAACTAAGCCTAATCCATGCAATTTTCATCCTAAGCATGCATAATAACACTTTAAACTACTTTGAAAATAACTTCTAATGCAACCCTATCAAAATGTAGCTCATCATCTAATAAGCATATGTGAGCCCCTTCTTCCGTTGCATGCTCATTACAACTTATTTTGTGCCTTCATGATTAATCTGTAATGTGCATCAAATCTCATGAGAATATTTATACATAGAAACTCTATTGAATTTATCCCTACTTAATGTACATAATATACTATGTAAAAATCTACTATTAAAAGCAATAAGTCTTTCATCCCTTTCATCCCCTTTACTTTGATCCTTTGGTACTATTTTCTCTACATTATCTACGACTATTATTATTATTGTAGTGTGAGAGTCATTCTTTACAATTTTTCAAAAATCAACACCTATACATAAAAGGAAGTGGTTCATCGTAATTTGCCAATCTTCATCATTTTTATCTTCAAATTTTGGGTGTTTCACCATCAACAAAGTTCCATTATAGATCTTATACTCGTTATTTTATTATTAAATATATTTTTATAAGTCTTAACTTTGACACCTCTTGTTAGCCCCTATATAGCACCTAAGAGAGGGAGGTGAGCTAAGTAACTCTAAAATTTTCTAAGTCTTTGTACCTAATGAAGAATCATCCTCTTAATGTAATTCGAAATATAAAATAATATAATAAATAATATAACAATATTACTTGAATTAAAATAAACCTAAAAAGTACAGAGGAAAGGAAAGAGAGACCCAACCAAATTTTTTAGTGGTTTAATGCATAATTCATACCTACTTCCATCTTCCAACATCTTGTTGAAATAAATATTGCTATATTTTTCAATTGGTGATATAGAACCATTTTATTTTTCATGATATAAAACTAACCCTTCCACAATCACTCTCTTTTTTGTGTGACAAAAGTAATCCTTTTACAAGTTCAATCCAATAGCTTTACTACCCCACAATGCACTTAAAAATTCCTTTATATAGGGAAGTAATCATTTTAATTTTATTTATGATACTTAAATCTCTTCTCTTCCATGGTTTATTGCTCCATGCCTTATCGTATTAGTTTAATTCCTTAATCATTATATTGATGCATATATTAAGGGAAAGTGAAAGTTTCATAAACCATGAATTTAGGGGGTGCATGTATTATATAAAAAATTTTATTAGAAGAGAATTGGGAATGATTGATGGTAACTCAATTTGATCTGGAGCCTATTTTATAATCCTAACTAGAATTCAATTTGATCTTTTATAATTGGTTATGTAAGTACTTTTTAATGATGCCAAAAAGGAGAGAAGTTTAGTGATATTATCTGAACCAAGTTTAATGTTATTAATGTATCTTTTACACTTTTTCAATAAATATTAATGATATTTACATGCTATACAAAAAGGGGCAGTTAATATTTCATGTTGATTTGATAATGAATATGATGTTTTTTATCAGATTCATGTTTGACTTCCTAATGTCATATGTTTTGTCATCATAAAAAATGGGATTATTAAACCATTTTAGGTTTCAAGCTAAGTTTAAAATATAACTACCACTAATGTTGCATTTATTTTGATGTATTGAAGAGACAGGAATATAAAAATTGTGCAAGAACACATATTAGAGCTAAAGAGATTTTAGGGATGTTTGATAGAAGAAGGGAGACATTAATATCTAGGGAATTAGGAAGTAATAGGTTGTTCTGTGTAAATTTTAATATAAATCTTGTCTATTTGTTTTCAATGTTTTTAACGATTAATTTATAACATTATCATTTGAACTTAGGTAAATTACATATAGTGTTTTGTAATCAAAAGGAAATTTAAGAAAGTTTTTAATGAAGACCCTTTTGATTAGTAAAACATGTTTATGGAAATTTTTTAATGTGTTTAAGTCAATTTTTTTTTTAAAATAAGCTTTAGAAGTTTAAAAACTTAATCAAATGTATCAAATGTTTTTTCTAGAGTATTTGTCGACTTGTGTATGCATTTTATGCACATTAGTTGACAAAAATATGGGAGTGGTCGACTAGTGTTTTAAAAGGAGTGAGTAAATTTTTTTCAATGTATAATGTTGAGTAAAATGAAGCCATTTATAAAGTAAAAATGTAGGTACTAGTTAAGGAACATATGTAAGTGGTTTATTTATGCAACTAATTAATAGACTAGTCGATCAATAAGGGATATTAGTTGACTAATTATGCCTAACTAGTTGATCAATGTACCTAATTAGTTGACTAGTAATAACGAGTTTTTTTTCTAACGACTAATTTTTATAGCTAATGGAATTTTAATCTAAAGTAATGATTAGATTGATTTACTAATTGATTATTTAAGGCTTTAAGGATATAAATACATGTGCTTGCGGTTTTTGAAGAGGCTAATGAGTCTTAATTAGTCTGAGAAATGTTAAGATGAATATGGAGAGTTGAAACAACATTTTCAAAGTGTGTTATTACTTTCATTGATTTCACACTAATTAATTGATCCTTTGAGTATTATGTTGATCAAAGTGGGTGCTATGAATTGTATATTCTTTTTTGGGGATTGATTGTAAGTTGTTTTTGAGAGATTCCTCTTCACTTTGAATCAAACTTTTGTGAAAAAATTACTCTTCACTAATTCAAAGAAATTTGTAAAGATATCTCTTCACCTATTAGAAGGAAGATTATGTAAAGTTTATCTTCACCTCAAAGAAGATTCTGTATGAGAGTTGCTCTTCACCCTATTGAAGATGATTATAATGAAAATTCTAAGAATGTCTTGAATATTAGACGCAGATAAAGGTTTATTTTGAAGAACCATTATAAAAATTAGTTTACAATCTCTCTTCCCTACTCTCTTTAATTTATGCAAGTTTATGTTATTGTTTAAAATACATTGAAATAATTATTATAATATTAAAATTATTTTAATGTGAATTTTAAATTAGTAAAGAACTTATAAAAATTTTAATTACATCTAATTCACTTTCCTTTTGGGTGCCTTAAGGATTAACAGTTTTATATAAAATAGCGTTTGTAATTAGAGAGACAATAAGTATTTCCTATCACTTCACGTTATGCTTAAGTTTGTAACTAAATTTATTAAACAATCTTTCGTTAAAATTTTAACATAATCCATAATTTTAGGATAATTTTAAACTAAATTAGTTAATAATAGCCTAAGATCAATGACTTTTAAAAATTAGAACATCATCAATGAAGTGGTTTTATTATTAGAGTTTGTGAAAGGTGAATAATTTTTTGTAGGGTAAAAAACACCAAGGACCCCTATGGCTTTCAAAACCATCAAATAGTTCTTTAAGGTTTAAAATTCATTTCATTCATTAATCCTCTATTAATTTTGTCCTACGTGAACAAATGAAGTGCCAGTTAGAGGGATATGTGATGCCTTATGACATGCTACATGTCCTTAAAAAGTTTCGTTATAGTTTACCAAAAGTGGTGCCATTTTGGTTTACGAAAAGTGATGCCATTTTGGTCTACCAAAAGTGGATCTATTTTCATTCACAAAATTCGTCCCCCATTAAACAAAATGACATTTTTTTTCTTGAATAAAAATGACGTTGTTTCATTTTAAGTTGTCTTTCAACTATGCATCTCCCTTATTCATCGCATCTCTTCGGTTTTTTCCATTATTTATGTATTCTCTGTCATCTCCTACAATTTCTCCTTTGTCATTGGCTTCTTCATTTTCACCATCAATTTTCCTTCTTCCTCCTATGACAACCTCTTTCTTCTTCTTTGTTGGTATAGTTTAGGTTTGCTTTTAATTTTATTTGTTTTTTTATAGGTTCTATAATTTTAGGTTAAGCTTAGGTTAGTGCTTTTAGTTGGTTTTAATCTATTTTTTATATATATTACTGCTATATTTTGTGTGTATGATCTATTGTTGTCTCCTTTAATGCCAACACTTGACTTAGAAAGTGGTACTGTCTACTTTTTTTTTAATAAATATGGTGACTCTTTCAATCGTTATTTAGACTTTTGTTTTTGTTTATGTCCCACTATTGAATAAACGATTTTAGTCTAGCAATGGACTTTTTAAACTTCTCTTTTCTTTTCCATGGTCTCTACTTTATTTTTTAGGTATAAACAAGTAATTATTAGGATCACTTTTGTTTTTGTTTTTTATTAGATCCCACTAAAGAGTAAACAAGTTCAGTAGGACATTGGACCACTTTAGCTTCTCTTTTATTTTCCATTTTACCTATATAACACTAGTCATCAACTTGTTCTATTTAATGAGGAAAAGTTTCATTGTTATATAGCACTAGTCATCAACTTGTTCTTGTTAGAAGATTGGAAAAGCTAAGTCTTTATACTTGAAAGTGTCATTGGGTATAAACTTATTAATTTGAAGATATAATGTCATTAGATAGTATCATCTTTTGTAGATATTGTTAAGTAGCAAGTGTTTATATTCACTTTGTGATTATGTTATAGGTTGAAGATTTATAATTAATGGCAGGACATATTAATCTAAGAATTAAATTTAATTGTTGGAATAGAGGTGCTTTTAAAATGACCCAATAATAAGTTATAAATGTGGGGAAAATATAGTTTTGCTACTGAATTGAAAGAGATAACATTGATAAAGTTCACATAAAATGCCAAAAATATGGGTCATGGGTAACTTTGGGAATTTATGTATAAATTCTTAAATGAATCATTTAAGGAGGTATTAAGACCACTTAGGAATGATGATGATCATACACAAAGACTAATTAGTTTGATTATGGGAAAACAACAAAAAAATAGTTAAAGTTTACTTTGAGGAAGAGAAGTATCCTAAGTTATCTAATGTTAATAACCCCTTAGTTGATATTCTTGTTGAAGTGATTAAAGACTCAGATGACTCAACATTTAATGATGAAGAATCTTCTAAAATCAATGACTTGGCATACTTTACTAAGGAAATGACAGATGATCTTTTTCATTGTTTAAATGAAGATTTTTCATTAATTAACTTAGGTGACCATGAATTAAAAGTTGATGATGATGACATGGGAAGCTTACATGGAAGTTTAGATAATGAGAGGAAGAAGCCTAGATACCCTTATTTTATATCAACTAAATTTGAACCTATAATTGAGCTGAAGAAGGAAATAATATTTGGTTTACTTACGATATTCTAAATAGAATTGAATGATTATTCCTTCTAAAAGGTTTTGGATTACATATAAAAAAAAAAGAATGACAAATTTAGGGTGACAACAGTATGAAAAAAGACATGTGGATGCGGAATCCTTGTAAATAAAACATAAAATGGACAGGTGTTTCAAATTAAAACATTCCAAGATGTGCACAACTATGGTAGAGTGTTTGATGGTAAGAGATTAGATTATAGATGGATTATAAGGCATTATCTACCATACTTTAAAGACAATCTAATTTAGGACATTCCTATATTCATAGGTACAATATTAAAAGATCATTAACAAAACACTTATGACATATAGAGCCAAGAGATATGCTTTAAACTTGATATTTGGATATGAAGGATCACAATATAACAAGTTAAGGGGATGTTTTCAACTACGTCAGAAAATAACAAAGGGAGTTCATTATACATCAAAGCTCTAAATGGTATTTTTGATTCACTACTATATCTGTATACAACAAGTGAAAGATGGATTTATAAACACTTTTAGGCCCAATCAATTATTGTCACTTGAAAACTCAATACAGTGGTCAATTATTATCAATAGTTGGTAGGGATCCAAATGATAATATCTACCCATTAGCAAGAATAATGGTGAGAGTTAAGGACGAAGAGTTATGGAAGTGGTTTCTTGATAGATTACTAGATGATATTGATAGGAGTAATTCATGGGTTTTCTTGAGTGACAGACAAAAGGTAAAATTGTATTTATTACTAAAATGTTTGCTTTCTATACTTAATAATATTATTAACATATTATTTTATGAAAATACGAGGGTGGTTTGTAGAAAATTTTTTATAAAGGGTTAAGGTAATATGATCACCAATATTACTTTAGACATTTATGGGCTAGTTTACAAAATCAGTTTAAGGAGCCTACTTCTATCAAGGATTAGATGTGAAGTATAGATTCTAATTTAAAAGGAAAGGATTTGAATGAGAGACAACAAAGCTTAAAAGTATGCATAATCAAGCACATGATTGGTTGGATGAAATTCCAACGACAAGATGTAGACATGCCTTCAATAGTAGATGTCAAAGTTATCTATTGTAAAATAATATAAATGAATGTTTTAACCTTTCTAAGAAATGTTTGGGAAAAACCCATATTACCTTGCTTGGAGGTTATCAAGAGGGAAATAATGAAGAGATTCAACATTAACAAGGAAGGGATGGGAGCTTATGATGGTGCCATATATCCTAGTAAGTTAAAGAAATTTGAAAAAAAATAAGGAGGGAACTAACGAAGGCTAATTATGTAGATGATGGAAAATTTAATATTGATCATTACATGAATGATCATCATGTTGTCAATCTAATTGAAAGGGCATGCACATGTGGAAATTGGGACTTAAACTAGTATTCCCTATAGCCACGCACATTTAGTAATTATCTTGGATATAGGGTAGCTAGAACAGTATGTTCATTCTTGTTACTTTAAGGAGACCCACTTAAGATTTTTTTGTTCATGGGTTGAATCATTAAAAATGAGAGTTCTTTAAATCGATTTTACTTTGAAAACCAAAATGAAATTAAGTGAAAAACCAACGTGACAAAAGGCAAGTGCACCTATCGAACAAGTAATAAAGTGGAGTAATTTTCAGACTCCAAGTGTTGAACCCATAAGTAAAAATAGTTTTCTTAGTTAAATATCAGATTAATTATATTATCTATGAAATTCCAAATTAATTGATTAAAAAGATGAAAATACTAAACTATCCTAATTTTGGTTTAACCCTTGTAATTTTGAATTATAAATTGATTAACAAATTACTGAAAATTATTAACTTGTGGAATCTAGCTAAGGATTAAGTGATTAATGAATTAATTGAGCTTTAAACAAATTTAAAAGGCTAAATTAGAGTTCCTTCACTAATTCAAGACAAAGTTATGGTTAAGACTTATGTCTTTTCTCCATTAAACTTAATTTAAAGTTTGGTTATGCTTTAAATCTAGGCAATGGGCTTTAATTTCAAGAAGTTTATTTCTAGATTTGAGGTCTTAGATCTCTAACTCTCATAAATAATAAAAGTTTGGTCATTCACTAATTGATTTTTGTTGTTTATTGATTTTTCCAATAACCTAGGTAGATTTCTCATATCCTAAATTATCTTTCACTTTATTCTTAGGTGATCAGGTTAAAATCAGAACTTTAAGACCTTGACTAAACAGAATGTAACCTTATTACACGCCTTTAAACTCTCCTAAAGCATTAAAACTCCAATCTAAAGTTGAAAATTTGATTTAACCACACATAATCATCCAAGCATAGAAAACATCTATCTTAAGTGACTTTAGTATTTTTACGAGAAAATAAACATTTTATTGTGAACAACCCTCAGTTCCTCACCTGTGTCACAGTAACTCAACAGACTATTAGTCCCAGTCATAACTTCAAATCTTATATAAATTTCTTTTTCTTTTTCTTTTTCTTTTGCTTTTTCTTTCTTTTTTTTCTTTTTTCCTATACATACACAAGATTAGAAATCAAAGGAGTGGTCTGCTTACTTATTTACCTAATTAAGTAATTATTATTATTTTCTTTTATTTTTCTTTTTATTATTTTTTAGGTTAATTCCGATTCTTTTTCTTTTTTTTCATTGAATGATAAAAGTGCCTTAAAAGAAGTTATAAAAATACTCTGGAAATTGTATTTTATATGTTGAATATCATTCTAATCATTAGGTATCAACTATCCAAATTATGAAATGAGTAAAAGGAATTTAGTCATTAATAGTCAAAATTAGTCTTATAACATTTCAATTTGTCAAAATAATTGAATTCTAATGAAAGCATAGAGAATAAGAAGGATCATAAGCGAAAAAAATTGTTCCACAATGTATAAATTATGATGAAATTGATGATAAATCAAATTACTATGAAACAAACAAAACTAAACTGAATAAATAGATTAATATGATAATATCCCTCCCCCACACTCAAACTAAACATTGTCCACAATGTTTAATATAAAAGTGAAAAGAATAATGTAGGAAAGTAGGAAAAGAAATGCACCCATTTGATAAAGATTTGAAGATCCATTATTGTAATGAAATGGATGTGCAGGAACTGAAATCATCAGAAAAAACAACACAAAATTAGCCAAATGATGCTCCACTTATATAAATATAGAAGTAAGATACATCAAGGAACCAAAATAAATCAAAAGCAGTCATCAAATCAACAGAAAAACAATAGAAATCTACACTACTAAATTGAAACTAAAACAACTAAATGAATACTCAAAAGAACTAAGAAGAAGGATCATCGACATCTCGGGAATGCTGATAATTCCCAAGGCTCCTAACTCATGTAGTCAAATCATCAACCAAATGCTAAAAACTATCGAAACGATGAGACATCTTGAAAAATAAGGATGAATGAAACTCTAAAAGCTTAGATGTCATATAAGTCTCCATGTTAATCAGGTACTGAAGAATAGTAACTTGAGAATCATCAGAAGTAGCTGGTGATTGTGGGACTAGAGTAGAAGCAAGCGAGTGTGGGCGAGGTGGAAGAATACTCGGAGTGGCCTTAAATGAAGCATCGCTCATATCCTTAGGGACATCAGGCTGTACAGCATCACTAGGTGAACCCTCACGTATGTCACCCCCTTTAAGTCTGCACCACTATCCTCCTTGATAAGTAAAATGCCACAGCTTAAGCACACCTTCATTGAATATATTCTGAGGAGTACGATCGTTAGATTGTACAGAATCAAAAGGAATTCCTGCATCCCTAAATATCCTCATCAATAAATAAGGAAAGAAGAAATTCTTGTTGGGCCTCTTGATCTTCATGGCATCCTTCCTAGATAGAATAACAAAGCCAACTAATAGTAACCCTGAGATATCACCTAATCTATGCAACATCTTATACATCATATATACATCAATATATCGTATCTCATTCAATCCACTGGCTCGAGGCACAATATTATGACTAATAAATGTAACTATAATCCTCTTCCTAGCCTTTAAAGAAGTAGTAATGTAAACTTGGGCATTCCTAGTCAGCCCTAAGGCATCCCTAGTAGCAGCAAATGAAAATGATGGATCCGAAACGATTGAATCTCCATGGAAAGTGTCCTTAGCCTTAACAAAGACATTGTCATCATCTGGTAATCCTAATATAGCATAAATAGATGCACGGGTGATATGAATAGGAATACCTCTAACCATCGAGTGAATCTCGATCATGTTGGCCTCTTCCTTATCCTCTAACGTGAGAATTGACTCCCATCCTAACGTTTGAAAGGCATAAGATATGTTAAAGTGAGCCTTTAAGGATGGACAGATTGGACACTCAATAATAAATTCATTCCTCCTATACGCCTCGAACCAGTCGAAATTATCGTGACTTATGAATTGAATAGGATTGAAAGCCAATCTCTTCCTCCTATGAGTCATTTGACTAGAAACTATTCAACAAACATGCATAAATGAATCGAAAAATGGTAAGAAAAATCAGAAAATTTTTTAGTAAAGGAAGCTAGAATGTTCCCTTTTAACTGAAATATTCTTGATTTTTTTATGAGAATAAAATTGAATGAATTGTTATCAATAGAAAGCTAATGAAATTTTGAACACAATGATACCAACCCGATCAAATTGAGGCCTAGATTGAGAGAAAATTAAGAATCATACCTTGAGATAGAGAAATATATCTAAATTACTTCAAAGCAGATTCTGAAAAATCTTTTAATTTCCAGAACAAAATGATGGTAGATTCTTGTAGAGGAGAAAAATGCGTCAAATAGACACTAAAATCATTCTATTTGGCTAAGAAATGAGGACGTTATGAGGATTTGAAGTTAAAGGGGCGAAAAGGGTTCAAAAGAGGGTTTGAGAGTTAGAAGACGATGAATAGTAAAACTATGTCATTTTTATACCATATTCGTCCTTCAATAGCACCCTATTCATCCTACAACTGTGCCATTATAGGATGAATGACCCACTATTAATGCTCTATAATTGAATGCTTTAACGGTGTTTGCTCATCCATTAACGATGGGCCAATAGACCACTGTTAAAGGTCTACCTAAACCTTTTAAAGCCCAATTCTAATCCAATTTCACTTCAAGATCCTTCCAAACTCAAGTCCTAGCAACATGGATTGGATTATCCATCAATTTGTTTTAAAATTGAACCTAAAAACACTTTTAAAACCAAATAAAAAACTCTAAACTAAAGATAGACTAAAGAAAACACACCAATCTTAATTTAAACATGCTTAAAAATCTTCAACACATTTATTTAAATTAAAACACACTAAATTCAAATCCAAAGAATTGAAATTAATGTTGGGTTACCTTCCAACAAACACCTCTTTAAGGTCTTTTAGCTGGACTTTAAGGTTACAGAATTTTATGTCTCTTCCTTGGTGCAGAATTGATAGGGGTCAATTTGATATGATATTTATGGTTAATTTGATGAATTATGACCCCTATATTAGTGTTTAAATGTTTAATTGATGCCCCATA
>JAOXYD010016210.1:0-14857 GCA_028565735.1 Pinacopodium congolense
AGTTTAAATTAATCGAAGAATAGGTAAATTTTAAATGATGACACATCAATAAACCTATGCATTTTACTCATTATCATTTATTAGCCTGAACATAGTATTTGTGTATGCCATATGAAAAACCTTTTCAATTTTAACAAGGGTTAACAACGTTATTGTAGTTGTTGTTAATAAATAATCACATTGTACCTCTTATTCAATTTCCTCTATAATTACTTTATCATATTGTTCAATAACTTGACTTAGTGTGCTCTTTCAGCCTACATACATATCAAAAAGAGCATTCATTTCTTCACTTCTTTGTATTATCAACATGCTTGCATAAAACTTAATATATATGGGAGTCAACCTTGTGTGCTACTAAAAAAGAGATTGGATCCAGATATTCTCACAAAAATTAAACCCTATCAACATTTGATTCCATTTTATACCAAAATTTTCACTATAACTTGCATCATAAATAACACTCATAAAGAACCCTTTAATTTCTTGTAAGTAGCATATATGCCAAACTTCTTGAATAATTTCTTAAATATATACCACATGCAAAATGTATGTTTGGAATTTGAAATACCCTTTTTATAACATCACCGATGCTCTTATATTTATTTGATATCATGGGTTTAGATGATTGTCTGCTCATATAAGTCAACCAATTACCAAAAAACCAATAGAAACTTTTAATTGTCTTGTCACCTAATAATGCACATCCAAATGAAATAAATTTTCCATGATGATTGATGCCCACAAATTGAGAAAAAGGCATTTGATAGTTAATGACAAGGTAAATTGTGTTAACAATGATAACATTACTAAATTTGAAGAAAACTATATGACTGTGATAATTAGCTTAAAAATCATTCCTTAATTGTTGAACTTCACCGCAGTTAATTGTATAGAAAAATTGATGACCCTTTTCCTTCATTCTTATAAACGTCTTGTACACTGACTCTGAATCCCCCTTCTAGTGGTTCCACCTATTCCCTAAATTAAAATAGTCCTTTTGGGGATGTGAGATTTTCATGTCCCCATGGGTTGACCATTGCTAATTGGAAATTTTTGGTAAGACGAATCCCACATCTATTTTTGAATTATAGCATTTGAGTGACATGGTTATTTAGAAAACAATGCTGATGTATGAACCTTCTTTTATAAGGAGTAAGATCATGGTTGTGCGTATCCTCAAACTTCCTGATATGCTAAACCCCATAAATAACATATTATCTTAAATGTGCATAGTAACTAATTCTATGTAATGATCTTATTCTCAATTAATGCACTCCTTATTGTTTATAAATCTAGCTATAGTAACAAATAATACACTATAAATTATTCTTGCCAGTGGAAAAATAGGACGGTCAATTAGCTATGTATTAATAATGCATTACAAATGATAGTGCATGTAATTATGAGGATTAACAAGGATATATATTGTATATGTTTATAACCTTCATTCCTTATATCTGAGCCATCACTTCTGATAAGGTGGTTTATAGTATGCTGTAGATGGCATGGTCGAAAGTGTATGTTGATGCAGAGTATTAAATGAGAAGCCTGTTTGATTATTAATTTGATCTTGCTTACTTGAGTGCATAGGTTCAGACCTTTAGTATGATTTTAAATATTTTTTTCATATTACGTTTAACAAGAAATTTATAATGGTTGGAATTTGAGAATAAAGGAAATGGGAAACTAGTAAAATGGATTGAGAAATGATTTTTTTCAAACTACAGTCAAAATGTTGCATAATTTAATTAGTAATTATTTTCATTAACGTATTCTAAGAAAAAGTTGTTTCCTCTAGTAATACTTAAGGTCTTCTTAAATAGTTATAGTAGACTAAAAAGACGTGGCAATGACCATTCACTAAATTATATGTCTACTTTGTAATTTGGTTCTTGTGAAGGTAAATTTTTTATAAATAAATGTTAACTTTTCATAATTGAATGCTAATAATTAAAGAGTCATATGCCACGTAACTATTATTGAAATTCTTGATATAGGTGGGTAAAGTGTAGTAGCAGTTTAATTCAAAATAAAGTTGTTAGGAAATGAACACATATGTTGTTTTCAAATCTTAAGGTGGGTAGGTGAATGTTAGATTTATATGGAACCTAAGAGGGTGATGAATTAGGTTTTAAAAACAATTTCTCAAAAATAGATGAAAGAAAAACGGAAGCTCATACTTATCGAAGAAAAATAATTAACACAATAACATAAGTGTGTTAAAGTAAAGAGTAAGGGAAGAGGAGATACATTAAATTTATTCTAATTCAGAGCTGTCTACTTGTCCCAACTTCTAGTCCTCAACACTACTATTGAGATTTTGTTCTTATTGCAACTAATAAAGAATACAGTGTTCACAATATAATCCTTTTTCTAAGGCTTAAGGATAACTTTTCACTCAACTCTTTTTCCTAAACTCAAGAATAACCTTTCAATCCTTACATAAATAATTTAACAACAAAAACTTCACTTAATTTCCCTTGGTGTATAAGGAGGCTTGCAAAAATTAATGCACAAAAAACAATACCATAAAGAATCTCATACAAAACAAACTACATAAAAAGCTCACAACTCTCAGACAGCTTGAAAACAACTTATGAATAAATATGCCCAAAAAATGTTTTTGTAAAACTTATAACTAGCATAGTTATTTTTTGAAAAACTCTTGTATCTAAACATGAATAGAACCATCTATTTATACTTAATAATCAACCATTTATCTGTTGCTCAACAGTCACTATATTCTTTGTCCAATGGGCTTATTAACGTTATAATGGATTAATTTTCTTACCATTGTGTAATCTATCTAACCTGGATTTTTCTCTTTATTTTGTCAATATTTGATCAACTGATAGGCCTTCTCCTTGGGTTCGATCTACCAATGCTTCATTAGGTTGACCTAAGTTAAAACAACCTAAACATACTTCTGATTACCTTCAACTATACATAAAAATCCACCAAATACATTCATAACCAAAAACACTTAAGTTACCTTTTAATTTAGTCATTTCTTTTGACACTAATTTTTTATCTTAATACGTTCTTAGCCAATTAAAATAAACATTAAGAGGATACGATCAAATTAAACATATAAATCTCTTAATTATACAACTATATGCATTTTCTAAGATATGTATGAATGAGCATACAAAATCCTCTTAAATCACCAAAATAAAATTAAGTAAAATTACATTGAACATAAGTAAACGAATTATAAACTAAATTTCTTCTTCAAACTTTTAATCTTTATAAACTTTAATTTTCCACTTCGAGTCACTTTAAGTGATCAAAATTTGAGCTTTATCCTAACCTATCTTTCAACATACTTACAATACATTAGTAATAGAATTTGTTTTATGTTAGCAAAATAAGGTGGAACCTCCCTTAGTTCCACAATGAAAATTAACACAAAATATTAAGGGGTAGTCCTACATTGTCACATATAGGAATTATTTAAAGATGTATATTTTATTTAGACCTATCATATAAAATGGAAGACAGGGAAAATATATATGTTTGCCTAGGTTGAAGGTCGTGGAAGTTGATTCTGATATAATTACAGGAATGAAATTCCCACGAATGAAGTACATATATATTATGCAATATGTCAACACGTGTATATACACATAAAACATACATTTACAGTCTGTGTAAGACCAAAGGGAAATGGATGGTTAAGCTAGATATCAATGATAATTAGGTCTAATAATTGCCTTTTTAGGTAACCATTTTTCATTACTTTGTCACCAGTGCTTTGAATAGCTCTCCCAGAATAGAAATTTTAAAACTTAAGCTAACTTTTGGTGATGATTGCATACATTAGTGGCAAAATAATAATTATATATCTGATTCCTGTTAGTGTGAGGTTTGTAGTCATATCTCCTCTTTGGAAGTGCAAGGCACATCTTTTCATCTATCAAGTGTTAAAGTAATAGATAAAACACATTGATAGAGATGATTATTAATCTTTTGCATAAGCAAAAATACAAAGATGTACCTTAAATAAAGTGTAAATAGACAAAATTTATAAATTATTCCAATTATTCCAATGGTAGGATGTAAGCAATTATAATAAAGTTTCAAGTCTATAAATTGTGCATCGTTTAATAGTTAAAGAGTTCCAAATTATGTGGCTGGTATAATAGTAAATAATATACATTTGATTTGGTCAAACATCAGCTTAAATGTTATCTTAAGGTTGCTAAAGTCTCTATGCATTACCCTGTCAGTTTCGACCAGCTCTTCAATGGATGACTCATCCATGCCATTATTTTTGCACCATAACCCCATTTGTATAGGTGATTAAAACAAAGCCTATCTAAATAAAAAATTTGCAACACCAAAATATAGATAGTCTGAGTTGGATAACAAGTATTTAAGGCATTTTTTTAATAATATCATATATAACTTTATGTGGATGTTCAAATACCATTAGAACTAAAACATATCCACCAATTGTGGCTTAGTGAATGCCTAATTCAATTATTTACTAGAACTTATGTATGTGCTTACAAAGATGGTTAAGCATGAAATGTCCCTACGTAAGGTCATTAAAGTATTCATCGTTTATAATAATTGCTAATAATTTATACTTAGCCAAACTTTATCATTGGAACACAGAAAAATCTTCGTCAAATATAATAAAAACGTCCTCAAATTTAAATTTAGATTTAGAATGTCAAATTTTATTCATCATGAAATCAATTTAATTTTTTTATCCTTCACCTTGTACTTATGTCATAGGGCACTAAACCTCGAGTGTTAGCACGTGTCTAATTTCTATATCGACTTTTAGGAACTCCCAATATCTAACCAACATTGTCAACAGTTCAATATAGTTTTCCTAATCACTAACAATACATCATTTGGATCGAATCGCAGGTAAAGCCAATAGTAGATATCACAGTTAATCATAAATCTCTGAATTTGAGTAAACTCTCTAAATGTTATATTAGTAACCTAAGTTAGTTTCTAGGTGGTTAGTTAGTGAATTAAGTTAAATACCTTCTTCAGAGAGCATCTGATGCTACAAGTCTACATAATGGTTTATTTGAATGTTAATTCAAAATATTTGTTACATAATATTAAGGGAACACGTCAATAGTCCTATTCAGAGTATTAGTTCTTCATGTAAGAGTTAAAATGGACTGTAATATATGAAACATATGAAAAAAAAAGAAAATGTTATCCACATGTACACACCTGTGATCTTGTACCCTTTAGAATCATAACCCTTTTAATAATGAATTTTTTATGGTCGTCAAAGGAGTAGTAGTATAGGATAAATGAGAAAATTAATTGTCCTTAACTAGCGATAGAAACATTAAGATCATCTTTCAAATCTTACCAGAGTTCCCTATGAAGTTTTAAATTTTCAATGTGGATTAGGATGAAAATGTCTTATTATGGCTAGATAGGGAAAGGATGACCATGTTGTTAGGTCTTATGGTTCTTTAATAAGATTCTTTATAAGTCGTGTTTGAAAATCTTTTAGATATTACATGTTAATCTCCTCTATGAGCCATGTGAATACTACTATTGTACACAACTTAACATCAAAGTTAACAAATTTCAATAAACTTTCTAACACTAAAAGACCCCTATCTCTATTAAACCACCTTGGAAACTATATTCTTAATTCATTTACTATTTAATTATCTATACATCTACAACAATGACATTTTGATCAAGTTTATTAAACTTAGTATTGTCTTGACCATGTCTAGGGAGAGATAGTTATTTAAAGATTGTCTTAGCGTTAGGTTAATTATAGGAAGGAGGATAAATAACGACCAATTTCCTTTATTTAGATGCCCTATGTCAGTTAAGACCCTTATTTTAAAATTTTCTCATGTTATTTTTTATAGTTGTGTAAAAGTACCTAGTGTGAGGGTTGTTGTTCCTTATTTTTTATCCATAAGTAGAGTTGTAACCAATTATGTGTATCTTTTGAATTGTGACGTTGTATTACCTATCTTGCATCATTAAATCTCTGCTTTACTTATTGATATGTTCTATAATAGTCATTATCGGCAGCATAACATTCATGGATGGATGTAATTTGAGTCATTTCATTGTTAAATATAACATTAATATGGTTATAGGATGCAATTCTAAACTTGAAATGTGTCTGTGTTATTTAATACATATTATTACTTTACTAATACATTGAGTTGATTTCTACAGTTAATAGTTCCTTCTTCATGGTTATACTTGTAAAGTGGAACGAAATCATTGTCTACAACCTAATAAACATTTGTGTGGTTAGGTTAATACTATTTTCCATTATGGGCTATAACTAAAGCTAACTAACTACATCATGGATCGATAGGAATCCTAGAGGAAGGTTTTATAGCCATCTAAAATTTAAGGTAATCTTTTAAAAAAACCTAGTTATAAAATTAATCTTCTCATAATTTCGTTCAAATTAAAAGAGTGTATTATTTCTTACTTTAGGAAAGACAATGCTTCTAATATTTCCATTGAATGGATAAGGAGATTAGACCTAGGAGTGTGATAGGTATCAACAGCTTAAGAGAAAGCTACCATTTACTCGCATACCATTTACTGACATCAACATATGGTAGTCGATTATTAAAAGTAGGGGATGATCTATCTTAGTTTGTTCTTTTGCTTTCCTGGGCTGTGGTGGGTTTTGATCGTGGTTTCTATGTAAATGAGAAATGATTTTAAGTTAGGTTTTATGCTTTTAACATCTTTATTGATCACTTGATTCCATTAGTTTGTTAAATCCAACCATAGTGTAAATATTTAGTGAATTTATGTTTCAACATTTGCATATGTTAATTATATAAGTTAGAAGAAGTTAACCAATGGGAGCCATAGCAGATATCCATCGCCATCACTACAATATGTCCATTATCTACTCCTTGCATGAGGACATAATGCAAGGAATAGACATAAATCCTTGTTAAGGCAAATAAGGATAACTATGAAATCCCTCTTTAACTATACGATCCCCTGTATTATTGTGGATGTTTCAATATCTCCTTTTGCTCTTGTGATGCCTTGTTTTAGTTACTTACATCAAGGTGCCATTGTGTTGGATCATTTAATTGGTTAGTGATGTCATTGAGTAAATGGCATTGTCAAAACTTCACACTATAATGGCAATTCTCCATTGCATAACTTAACATTTTAGGAAAGGCTTACTTTAAAAATTCAAGTATGAAAATTATCCGTAATGGTTCACACTATTGTGATACCATAATGTATGGACAGGAGCATCTACTTATCTATTTTCATCACCATTAAAACTAAATCACAATGGAAGTGAAACCTTTTAAGTTTAACAGATGGAGTCTGACTAGGGAACTTACACTGTTATGTGCAGCCACAGATCAACCTATTTTGGTGTTTTTACATTTGGACTAATTGAATGAATTATTCTTTGGTTTATTTTAATTTAACCAGTATCAGATAGATGCGCTCCTTAACAATTCCTATTATATGTAGATAACATTTCCTTATCAATTTCATCATTTTTTTTAGTTTTTTATATGTAGATAACCACAAACATGAATGGAAAATATATATTAGACCTAATTGTATGAGTGATAAAATGTGACAGTCTTTTTAACTGGAGAATAATAAAGGGAATTATGTCATATATGTGAGAATCAATAAAAAAACATTAATGTATTTTTTATGTGAATATGATGTTTTTTATATGAAATTAAACTAATAAACCTAACCATGGATTTGTGTTATATAACACAGGTGACATGATATTTGTCACTATGGTAGGGAAATTTGGTGGATTTTTAACACTATGTAGTAGTAAACATTATGAACAACTTAAAGTTTGTGATGTAGGTAACCTACCTCAACGTAATTTCCCATTTTGTGTTTTTAGTTTGCAATGAATATAAGAATAAAGTATGATGGCTGAAACTATCTTTATTGACAAAGAGAAATAAGATAATGACCAAATTATATTAATGAATGCCAAAAATGTAAATACTGTAGAAAGTGATTTAACTCTGAATGCATGAATGTGATATAATAGTTTGTTTAAATTATAGGATTACATTTAATATATTTCCATAGTTAGGATGAAAAAATTAACTTTGATTTGTTGGTAATATAATGTAATGAAGCATAACAATCCACATTGTCAAATTTAAAAATGACCTTTATGATTGTATGTTATGCGAACAAAGCATAAAGAGTTTATATATGAGTGAACAACATTCTTATTTATAAAATATATGGCATTCATACCAAAGGGTAAGGAAATTTGAAAATTATTATATAGAATCCACGATTAATGAATGGTTATTATTTCTTACAATGGTCTCATTACTGTAGAATACAACATATAGTGACATTTAGAAAATCCCTAGGTAGGATACATTAAACAGTAAATTTAAATTCCTATGATATACAAAACACTGTTTGTTTAAGTAAGTTTATATAACACACTTATCGTGGTTGAATATCAATATTCAATTGATTTTTTCAATGATTTAAATCATAGTACACATTTAGGACTTAAACTTTACCTTCTTTTTTGCTATCTCCAAAAAGCAATAGCTATATAGTTCAAATCATACACTAAAGAGTGATTAGAATTAGGAACAGTGGTATGGAATAACAAAAGTTTGCAAATGTGCATATCTCTACCTATATTTGGATATAGACATAAATATAAGAGATCATAAGAATAATTTGTTTAACCTATTACTATGCATTTATTAAGTATTTAGGCATTAGCATTAAATGTCTAACTACTTTTGGTTTTCCAGGCAAAACAATTTACTAATTCATAACAGTGATTAGGTTTTCCTGCTGTGCCAAAACTAGAAAGTTAGCACAAATCACATAAGAATTGTAAAATCTAAATTGGGACACATTGTGTCATGTGATGTTAGATATTTAAAATTCACATACTTAAACTTATATGTTAGCCTTAAACAATATCTTATAAATCGCATTTTTATTCCCTAAAAGTTTTCATGTAACGTTAATTCATCACCGTTAATATAAGCCTATAGGAAGGCCTGGTCATATCATCTGCATTACGTAATTTTTTATTACAAAAGTGACATAGGAATAAACTAAAAGAGATGATACATCAAAAGTATTCATTTTGATAAACATTATTAACAATACTATTAATTATAGCTTCGAAACCTTTTCGATAGACGTATCAAGAAAAAAAATCCTCACCATGTACCAGAGCAATCAGTACATATTGGCTTCCTCATTATTAAAAGCTATGGCGTTTGTACCCAACCTAGGTTTAGGTATGCTACATTCTTCCACCATAGACCTTGTCCTTTTACTTGTCCTTAACTATTGGTCATCAGAATCATTGTCAGTAATTATGATGATGTCATCTTTGCATTTTCTCCCTTTATGGAAGCCATCTACTGCCAAGGACATCTTTATATTAGAAGGAGAAGTAGTAAAGGCTATCTTCTTGAGGGTAACTCCTATTTCTAAAATCTTTAACACAAGTAAATAACACCAATGATGTAAGTGTCTGATGCAACAAAAACATTGAGCTAATTAATGAAAACACATAAAGAAATAACTGTAATAATATCTCATAGTGAATGTGCATGATGATACTTTCTCAGTCTTAAGCAACTCCATTTCTATTTGTAGATTAAAGCTAATCTGCCTTTCAAGATCAAGTTTAAATTTTAAAGTGCGTGTGAACTATCTCACTATTAAATTGTTCAAATCTGTTATGGCCATTAGGTTAGAAATGAAAAAAACTAAAGACATAGATGTTACTAAATTGAGTTTCAATCTAAAAGGGTAAAGCCAAGGATGTTGCCTAATTCCTAATTAGGTACCTGAAATGTCCAAGCCCAGATACCATGATGCATTTTCATTAGAGATTCTGGACATTTGGACATACCAATTATGGTGCCTCCACTATAGTTGTATTTTGACAATTGCAATGTTAAGCTCATACATTTCTCAACTTTCCTTATTCAATATATAGGCAAGATCAAGCATGGGGTGGTATACAATTTATGAGGAGATATATGTAGGTTGATCTCATAAATATTTTACATGATATTAAGTCCTCATGTAGGGCCACATAGATGTAAATAAGTTCAAAACCTAATCATCAATCAATCTCACTATAAAATGACAACCAACCACCATTTATACTAATGTCACTTGTGTGACTCCTTATTAATTCATAATCTAATGCCTGCAGTATGTCATGTACATAGATATGATTCCTAATGGATCGAAAAATTTGGTTTAGGTCTTCACCATCCAAGAATGCAAATATTATAGCAAAACTTTGTAGACCCTGTTATCTATCCTTAACCATATCCCGTGCACTATCAATACGATCACTCAAGATCAGGTTGGTTTACAAGTTTCACAACTCATTGACCTCCCAATTCATTGATAATGAATTAAACCTAAATGTTCTTAACTTGATCATTTTTTTAATGTTTAGCATGGTAATTAAGTGATAGAAAAACCATGTTTTTTTCACTTTAATACTTGTCACTTCTTTGGACGTAAATCAACTGCATTGGGATTGTATGAAACACCAAGTTGCAATTGTAAAAACATATCCCAGTTCATCTTTAGACCAATCAGGTTCAATAACCTACTTTATCAAATGGAAACTAACTCCCATCAGATAAGACATTCATGATAGGCACCTCATAGCAACTTTAATTCTCATAGCTTGAATGCCTTTTCATATACTATATAATATAAATGCAAATAATGTGTAAATCTTTCACTTGCTACATATTTGAAAAGATGCAATTAACATATCTCATTTCATTAACTATATTTGAAATTTACTTCAAATGCTTTAGCATTGAACACATTAACCTCCAATTTTTATTTATAATGAACAAGTGAGTGATCATAAGTCAACTACTGAGAGATAAAAATTCAACTCCATTGTGAACCATATGTTATAGATATGATCTTACTTCCTTAATTTACACATAACAAAATTTACTATCTTACATGTGTTAGGGAAATTTCTTTTTACACAAATCATATGCCTCGCTGTCTTCTTACGTTAAGTCACATTTTTTCTCTTGGGAACCATCATAATTTTATGTAGTAAGATAAGAGCCTTTTGTTCTTTTCATATGTATTGGACTTCCAAAATCCAAAGTTCTTAAGCTATCGTCATTATATTTTTCACCTAAAGTGATTTTGTAACAAGATTTTCTTAATGTACTAATCATTGTTCACAAGCACATATTCTCCCTAGTGATACATTCACTATATCATTGTTGTCATTTACAAAAATCTGATGCAAGAATTTAAGTAGAGACTCTAATTATTTTCATAATTATCTATAGAATCAAAAGGTCACTAAGTTTCTAATAATCATCTATAGAATAATTGATCAATAATTAATCATTCTATTTAAATGTCAATTTTAACACATATCCCAAGGATGATATATATATATATAGTATATATGTATAAACTAACAAAGAATTGCAATATTAATGCATTTCAATAAATGAATAATATCTATCATTGATAGTTATATTTCAAACAATTAGCAATTTAAAAAAGCATTAAACATTAGAAATACTCATCCTACACATTGCAGAATATGCATCTTAATAAGGTTTAAAGGTAAACCACTATGAAACATGCTCCTAAATACTTCTCTCCTTTTATCCTCTACTAAAAACATTCATACCACTATGAAAGTTAGGTATCATTGATAAATATCCCACATTCTCATTAACAACTCCCCCTCTATAGGTAATAATGTCCTATACAATATATAAATGAGTCAAAATTAATTATTGAAGCCACTATAATTCAAATGTCTATGTTCATTGATCATTGTATAAACCTTTGACACAAGAGTCCTCAGATATAACTCTGGTCGCATATGACAATCTTCTAGCTATCTCGTTAAATTAGCGATGTATAATCTTCTTTCTAACATGTGTCTTACTCCTAGCCTCCTTATTTTCATGAATTTTTCTTGAAATCAACATAAGAGATTACGCATCATCATAATATTTAAATAAATATATTATATGAACAAAATAATTATTAAATAAGACATTATTTGAACATATACTTTTCAAATAAATAAATTATTTAATTTAGATAACTTCTATAATAAACACATTATTGCATATGAAAGTTATCAAATAAACAAATTATTTGATGCATAGTACTATTAAATAAACCATATTATTTAATAAATAAAGTATCTCTTACTATATCTTATGTAAGCATGGAAGTATAATATACATATATATACATATATACAAGGACAATTCAAATTTAGTCATAAAACATTTGGCATGATGATTATTTTTATCAATTACAACCATTTTTCTTTAGTTTGCCCTAATTCTAGATCCATTCCTTAATTGATTTACTTTATATATTGGACTCAATGGGATCAAGACTTACATTCTATGTAAAACAATAATTAGGGATATAACACAAACCTTTTTCTAATTTTATTCAACTAAACAAATCAGTTTAATTTAATTACAACCCCTTTGTTTAAATTTATTTTAACTAGAAAACTTATAATTTTCTTATAACTAAGCAAATTAGTTTATTTTAATTAAAAATTTTCTTTTTTTAATTTCATATATATCATTTAGAAAGTCATTTCTAATTTTTGTTCACCTCAACAACTAGTTTATCTTCATTATAAACATATTTCTAATTTTATTTTAATTAAAAATACATTTATAATTATTATTTAAGAACATAGATTAGTTTATTTTTGTATTAGAAACTTATTGTTTAAATTAGAAACTTATTTTTACTTATTATCTAACTAAACGAATTAGTTAATTTCAATTAGAAAACTAATTTCTAATTTTATTCTAATTTAGAAAATTTTATTCAGTTAAACTAATTAATCTCTTTTAATTACACAATTTTAGTTCAATTAGAAATTTATTTCTAATTATTATTTTTGTTGAACTAAACAACTTAAGACACTTGAATTTAGTTAGAACTCATTTCTAATTATTTGTCTAATTAGAAACTTATTTCTAATTTTTTATTTTCTAAATTAACTTTAACTTGATTAATACATTTAATTGGCCACAAGATTGTAGAGTTAATGGGCTAGATCTTACGTAAGTCTTGAATGAGGAAAAATTAAATAGTAATAATGTTTGTCTAATATAACGACTGTGTTGGCCCTTATGTTTCTTAAGACCTAATTTGGGCACAAGTTTAATTAATAAACTTGTTACAACCCAATTTACTAAAGAATTAAGCCTATAATATTTTTAAATCTAAATAATAACTCAAGTCACCAAAAAAAAAAAGGCAACACTAGGCCAAGTATAAATAAATAAAACCCATTTCTTTATTTGGGTTCCACAAGATCCATGATTAACTTTTAAAAAAAATTTAAGCCTTGAACTTTCTAAAGTTTCCTATGTCTACTTCGTTAGCCCTTTAGGTAATGTTGGTTGGTGTAAAGCAAAAGAAAAACATGATGAAAGCCTAAATAAAACTGAAGAAGGGCCCACATAATAATAAAGAAAAAGGAACCAATCCACAAATAAAAATTCTCCTAGTCTAGGGCCCATTTCCCGCTAGGATTCATTACCCATAAAAGCTTCCCTCATTTTTGCTTCTTTGTGCTTTTGTTTTTTTGTTTGCTTATTTTTTAAAATGAAAAAAAGGTGAAAATCCATATGATAATGTGGTGTGGGTTAGTGGGAGCTCTTAATGTTTAAGTCTCTAAACCTCTTAAATAGCATGTTCCTCTAAACATGGATTAAAGCCAAGAATTATGGCCACGTCATTACATCCTTATTTTTGTTCTTTCTTATGTTTTTATTAAATCACAAACCTAAAACAAGTGAAAGCTATGGAACCAAGAACCAAAAAATCTAACATCATAACTAAATAAAAACACAACATACATTAGTATTAAGGATGTTATAAAGAGAAACAGTCCCAATAATGTTGCATTAAAAAATATAAAAATAAATAAGTACTTATGCAGTAAACATACCTTTTATGGCCAAATTTTCTTATTGTTTTCTTTTGCTGGTAAGCATTAATGAGAGTTATTAGGTATTATTTTATTAAAAACATAATATCACAATAATAATAAAATATCCTCAAATTTGAAAAATGAATATTTATCTTATTCTAAATCAGGTTCATATTTATTATTTCATTTACCATTTGTAGGAAATATCACATAAATATTAGGATCAAATGTGTGTGTATGATTAAAATATAATCACTTATTTATATTAGAGTAATTATCTTTTTGCCCCTTGTGTTATTGTCAATTATCAAATACCCCATGTGTTTTTTAAAATATCACAGACCCCCCTTTATTTTGACAAAATTATCAAACACCCCATAAAACTATTCTGCGATGACGTGACGTGAATGACGTGATGAAAATGCTAATGTGGCAGATTGATTATACTGACGTGGCAAATTGATTATACTGACGTAGCACTGACATGGTACTGTTGACTGTACAGAGTGATGACGTGGTAAATGACGTGGCAGAATTGCTGTATAGGGAGTCCATTGATAATTTATGAAAACACATGAGGTATTTGAAAAATATAAAAACACATAGGGTATTTAAAAAAAATGAAAAACATAGGGGACTGTTTAAAAAATAAAAAATACAAGATAATTACTTTATATATTATATAATTTATTTAAGGTAAAACTTATTTATAAATATAAATAAATATATTTTGTGTATTTAAAAAGTAAAAATTTAAAATTTAAAAATAAAACCAAAACAAATAGATTATTACTTTAATATTTTAAAAAGATAAAAATTACTATTTAAAAATATTTAAATAAAATAAATTTAAAATATGTAGTTTGAATATTATCAATT
>JAOXYD010016227.1:0-14856 GCA_028565735.1 Pinacopodium congolense
TCACGGTCCAAAGATGAGATCGTGACAATATTAATGCAGGTTAGGCACCTGTATGTGGAGTAGTGTCACGGCATCTTAGGTTTTGAGAATGAAACTACCCGAAACTACGTACTAAAGTGGTACCGAGATATTCTGAGTCATGAGTATACGTTCATTAGAATGGTACTGAGGTATCAGCCCTAGAAATTTTGCACAGTTGTTATCTTTATGTTAAACTCCCCGACTTAACTTTTAAAATTCTCAAAGCCAAGTGATATGCAACTTAAAGGTTGTAAACCCTTTGTGTCATTAGTTCCTTGAGAATTTCTACTCGTAAGCCATTTTTTAGTGAGATATGATTTGTCTTTCAGATTCCATTCCCTCACATGAGATAGAAAGCTCATCAAAAAGTTGTGTATTTTGTTATAGTTCCTTGTTTAAGTGTTGTGAGTTGATCTTGGAGGACTTTTTGATAATGGGATGGTAAATATTTCTCCATTAATTTCAAGTTCATCTCTTCCCAATCAACAATAAGTGGCTAGCCTATTTTTCTAAGTCTATTTTCTATCGATCTCTACCAAATTTTTTCATGTCCAACTAACTTCATCTTTGTAAATCGAACTTTTCGGTCTTTTGACATATTATACCAGTAAAAAAAATCCTCCATGGCTACTGTCCATTCCAAAAACATGTGAGGATCCATATTTCCAACAAAATTAGGTGTTTCAACTCGAACTTTCTTAGTAATATCATCAAGTAGATTATACGTTTCAGCTCAAACATGGCCTCTAAAGTCCCTTATATCATCTTCAAATGTTGCTAGTGGGTTTTTTTGGTGTGGTTTTCTTGGTAAGCTTTGATTTCTCAACTTCACTGGTTGTTGATTTATTTCAGGCACTTCATCTTGTATCTCACTTTCTCCTCCTTCTATATCATGTGTAGTTTGCTTTCCAATATTGTTTTCAGGATTACTTCTTAGAGCTCTTTATGTTCGAGGGGTCCTTAATCTCCAATTGTTCCATAATTCTCAAAAGTACTTCATCTCGCTTTTGATCGTTGAATATTCTTCTATACGCCCTTCCACTACATGTTGCCATTGTGAACCAAACCTCTGATACGAAATTGATGTAGAACGAGTAGAAGAAATAATGAACTAGGGTTAAAATTTTAAGGATTAGGAAAATAGGGTTGTCAAGTATAAATAGGCTGATGGAAAATCAGTTTTAGGTTTGAATTTTAAGGTAGGTTGACAAAATTCCATATTTGTGATAACTGGGAACTTAGGGTTTAAGTACTTGAATTTTAGGTTGAGTAAATAAATAAAGGGGTAGGAAACTAGGAATCACTAATAGAATTAAGAATCACTCTTAGGGGAAAGCATCACACTTTCTATAGAAACTCAAGTTTAGAGAAAACAAAATCTACATCTTATTAATGAACGGCTTATTACATGCATATTTATAGGGAAAAATCCATAGCATCCTTATTCTATTAGTAAAAGTTTCCTAACTAAATTCCAAACTTGAATCCTATTCTAATAGGATTTCCTTATTCTTAAATAAGTAATAAAGTCCTTATATAGTAAGAATATCTAAGTCCCTTTCTAATAAGAAATCCTAACATAAAAATAAACTTAGAAATCTTAACACAAACAAAACTTTAACCCTTCTATTTCTTATCAATTCAACTCCTAATAGTTACTCCACCAAATTAAAGCTTGTGAATGAGTAACTTGTCCTTTTTTATTTCTTTTGTAAACTTTAAACAATTTTGTATCACCTAATTCCCATCTTGTTAACTTGATTCAATTATATCAAGGTATTAACCAAGACTTTGTCAATAATGATAATGCATTTTCTATATCTTCTACAAGCTTTTTAACATTACCCATACTTCCTTGACCTTTACAATTATGAAATATTCTCATTGTTCCTTGTCTTATTAATGATATAATCTCTATTATAAAATTTTTTAAATATAAATCCTTTTTATTGAATTTAATCCTCTGGTTATATTATAAAGGACCTTTCAACCAAGATTTTGCTTCTCGCTGGAAGCATCTATAATAATCTCTACCTCTTGAAGATTCCTATCAACTTTGCAAATGCCACTACATTAACTATTTGTCAAGCTTCTCCATATATTTGACATAAACATCTTAGTCATGCATGTAATAAAACTTTCTCTGAGTTACTTCAATCTTTCAAAATGTCTAGTGTCAATTATATTTCCTATCTTTAGGGAAAGAGTTGTCGTCTTCTGTTTCATTCATCTTATAGAGTCTATACAAAATCTCTTGAGCTCATTCATTGTGACATTTGGGAACTTTCCCCCTCTTTCTTGTTTACGTTACTTTACAATCTTTGTTCATGATTTTGGATATAATGATTTTTCCTCTCATGCATATTTCGCAAGCCACAGAAAAATTTAAAATTTTTAAAGTCACTATTAAAAACCTATTTTCAACAAAAATAAAAAAAATTAATTTGATGGAGCCCTTAAACTCATTAAAGAATTTTTTATTCACTCTTTTACTACTTATAACATTACTTTCCATATATCTTATTCTTATAACCCTAACAAAATTATGTTGTCAAATGCAAAATTCGTCACATCATTGAAACTAACCTCACACTTCTTCTTCATAGCTCTCTTCTTAAACATTATTGATTTAAAGCCTTTTCTACTATTGTTTACCTTATTAATCTCCTTCCTTTCTCCGCCTTACACTATTAATACCTCATGAAATTTTTTTTTCATACACCTCTTAAACCTGGTCACCTTCATATTTTTGTTGTACATGTTTTCCTTTTATTGGTACAACTAGATCTGTTAAACTCATACCAAAATATATTTCTTACGTGTTCTGAGGTTATGCTCCCAACTATAAAGGATATCACTGTCTTAATCCCTCCATTAATAAACTCTATAATTCTTGCCATGTTCAATTCATTGAAACTCAATTCAGATATCTCACCGTCACCTCTTCTTCTTCCTCTAGTCCCCAATCTCTCTCTTTACCATTACCATTGACCTTGTTGCCTACTTTCCACGTCACTTTAAATCCTAATTTTTCCTTATCACCTATTTCTTTACCTCTAGAATCACCTACTGTTGCGTTCTGAATAAAGTAATATAAATCAAATTCCATCCTAGACCAAATTGAAGGTAAGTGTACCTCGTCAACAAGTTGTATAAAATGAAGTATCCGAGTATCTTACCCAAAGGATTCCAACACGCAAGAAAAATTAATTTAAATGATGCAAAATTATTCAGAAAGCCAAGATTTTATTAATTCACAAATGAATCATAACAAGCGAAAGAAGAAAATATGTAATATGCAAAATAAGCTAAATGTAATAAAACTAAACCAAATGATAGAAATTGGCTAAGGCATCAAACTTTAATTGGGTTAGACACTTAAAATTAATAGCAGTGGATTGATTTAGGATTTATCTCACTCAAGCAAGTCAAACCCAATGCTCGTAGGAATTCCTTTCTCTTTTACTCTCAATTCACCTATTTGATCCATAGATAACTTGGGATAAAAGGTAATGAACATAAAAGGACTAAAATTAAATTTGTTAATCCTAGGTATCCTCACACAAGATCTTAAGGTTAGTCTACACTTAGGCTTAAGTTGTCGCTTAGTTGATTTCCAGCAATTAAACAACAATGGTTATGCCATTCAACCACCTAAGGCCTTAATCTAGGTAACAAAGCTAAATTAGGCTAAATATGCATTCAAACAAGCAAAAACCAACACCACAAAATTTGTTCTAATCTAATATCAATCTTAACCTCAACCAAAAAAAGAAACTTACTCGCACATATTTATCAACATAACACAAGTTATGGTCATAACATATATTTTCATTGATTGAATCTACAAAATAAAACAATTAAAAGACACTTAAGCTAGGAAGTTAAAAATTAAAATAACATTTGGCCAAATAGCAAACATTTAGTTAATGAACAAAGGTAACTGAAAACAATGAAATCAACGTCCAAAGCTAATGCAATATCTGAATGACAAAGAGAACAAAACTAATATGAAAGAATAAAAAATAAAAGCTGAAAACACTAATGAGTGGAGTTGAGGAGTCCAGTCGTCCACTTTCTTAATAGCTTCACAAACTTTGTATTCCACCAAGCATGGAGGGTCTTCAAGCTTTATCCAACACCTATGCTCACTCCAGTCGCTCTCCTCTACAAGCAATGTTGTGCTTCTCTCTGACACACTCCTCTTTTGTTTTTTGTCCAAGCCATCAACAACTCTTTTCTGCTGAATTCCCTAAGGTTATGTGTTTTTTTTCTTCTTTGGAAACTCTTTTTTCTGCCATTTGAAGGCTCCTCTCCTTAAGCTAAATGCATCCCATATTGTCATTTGTGGTGTGAAGACAACTCACTTAAGTTGCTTCTTACACTTCTCTAAGTTGCGTTTAATGTGTGAGGGAAGGCTTTTAAAGCTTTAGCTTTTTTGGTCTCCTAAAGTCCCACTTACAAGCTTATAAAAACGTTGTATTATATGCCTTAAAAGAGAGCAAGGCATGTGTCCCCTTAACAGAGCACCTCCTGGGAAGCTTGTAAGCGTGTAAGCTTTGGAAAGCTACATCAATGCTCCCTTACTAAAATGGCAAAGCTCCTCCAGGCCTTTTTGTCCTTTTCTTCTTTTAAAAACCAAAGCTCCTCTTTTTGTAATCTCTTCACCGCCACCTTGCTACACATGTCCCTTTTTAAGTTTGCGTAAAAGTTTTTCTCCTCCAAGCATACATGGAAGGCTTAAGCTTGTTTTGTCTTCTCTTGGAAATCTGTAAAAGCTTTTGGTGCTGGCACTTGGAATCAAAGAAAGCTCTCCACCTTTAAATAACTTTTGGCTCTCTCTCTCGAAAACTTTTTCTCTAATTTGCTTCTAAAATTTTCAACTTGCTTCCAATTCATCATGTACCTAAAATTAATACAAATAACTCCTAACTGGTGTAATGTCAACATTAAATGGGAAAAAATATAATTAATCATGCATCTAAAATCAATGTAAATGGACATTAACACCTACCCTTCAAAATACGCTTCATTATCCTAATCACTATTATTTCTACCATCTCTACCACCTTTATGACCCTTTCATCTAATGGTAACTTGTACTCTTGATTACACTTACAAACCAAAACTTTTTCCTAGTCATATTACTTATAACACCATTACCTTCATCATCTTGTGACCCTAATCCCACTTCTTTTACTCAAGCAAATAAATTTACTCATTGGCGTCAAGCTATGCTTGATGATTTCAAAGCTCTTTACCACAATCAAACTTGGTCTCTTATTCCTCCCCCTTCTAATGTAAACATTGTTGGGTGTAAATTGATCTTTCAAACAAAATGTAACCTTAATGGTTCTATAGCACGTCTTATTGCAAAGGTTACCATCAATATCCTATACTAGGCTACATTAATACTTTTAATCCAATCATCAAACCAACCATTATTTGCATCATTCTTACTCTTACTCTAACCAACAATTTGTTTATCCATTGGCTTAATGTCAACCATGCTTTTCTCTATTAAAATCTTTAAAAACATGTTTCATGCATCAACCTCCTAGTTTAACTGATCCTCATCATCCTCACCATATGTGCCATCTTTAGAAGCCTCTTTATGGACTCAAACAGATTCTTAAGTCCTAGTTTCACAGGTTAAATCAAAAACTTTACGATATTGTTTTATTTCTTCCAAGGCTAATACCTCTTTTTTTAGTCACTCCACTTCTACTAAAACTACCTTTCTTCTTATTTATGTGGATGATATCTTAGTTATAAGTTCTTCACAAGACTTTATCTAGACCATCAATCATGGCCTTAACAATACCTTCACCATTAAAGGCTTTGGGCCTTTCCATTACTTCCTTGGAATTAAAGCCGCATTTATACCCACTGGTCTTCTTCTCAAACAATCCAAATATATTCATGATCTTCTTCATCAAATCCATCTTAATTCCTCAAAATATGTTTCCACCCCTAGCACCTTAACCTGGCCTCTCTTTAAAAGTCATAGAATCCCTCTTTCTAATCCCACTTAATATCATAAAACCCTTCAATATCTTTGTCTCACTAGACCAAGTATAATTTTCTATTTAAAAAAAGATTTCTCAATTTAACACTGTCTTACTAGTGTCCACTAGTTTGTAGTTAAATAAATTCTATGATACCTTTGACGTACATCATCCCATGGCCTTCATTTAGCAAAACTTACTCAATTAATCATACATGCTTACTTTAATGGTAAATGGGCTATTTGTCTTGATAATAGCCAATCCACCTTTTACTATTGTATCTTGATAGGTCTGACTCTAATCTCTCTGAATGTGAAGAAGTAACCTATTATTTCTAGATCTAATACTGAAGCTGAATATAAAGGTGTTGCTTTTACTACTACTAAACTCTATTGGATCACCTCTCTCCTAAGTGAAATAGGTTTATCAAACATCAATTCTATCTTATATAGTGATAATATCAGCATTACTTTCCTTGCTCTAAGTCCTATATCTCATGCTCACACCAAACACATTAAAATTGACTTTCGCATTATTAAAGACTTAGTTATTAATAAATCTCTTTTAATTTGTCACGTACTTGCATCTAAACATCTCGTAGTTGTCATGACAAAGGCTTGAGGATTTATTTCCTTTCATTAGTTGCATAATAAGCTCATTGTTACTCCAAACATAATCTTAAAGTTGGTTGTTAGCAGAGATTACAATTAAGGATTTATTCTAGTCTTTATTATTTTAGCCTTATCAATTTTTTGTAATTTACTTTGATCTAATAAGCTCAAATTTCTCGCTTTGGGGATTATTTAGAATTATCTTCTTATATAAATATAACTGCAAATCCTCTTGTAAAATACATTAAAAAATAAATATAAAAAACTCACTACATATTCTACTGTTTATTTAAGTATCACAACGATTTCCAAATTACTTTTCTAAATTTGATCATAAAGAGTGAGTAGGCAATAAAGAAATAACTATGATCATTTATGCACCTTAAATGGGGTACTGAGCAAGAATATCATAAGTACCCTTCTTTTCTCCCTAAAATTCAAACACCACCAATTATGGAAATCTATAGCTAGACCTAGTATAGAGACATACACACCTTTCATGATTATTTAAATTAAAAACAATTTTATTGAATAGTTTTCAACCTAATTTTGTTGAAAAAAACCAGTATAGTATCAATATTCTTAGCACCTAATTTTAATAACTAAAAAAGAATTTACCTTAGTAATGAAGCTTCTAAATTTTAGGTGCTTGTGCAGTTGAAACTTTAATCACATTTCTATTCAATTTGGTGCCCCTAATTTTTTATTGATCAAGGAATTATCTTCATGCTAAGTTAAGAATTTAAATAAGAAGAATTTAAAATAATTGCAATTAGTTACATTAAATATTTTTGTTTAGTTTAAAATTGGGGTTGTGAATCTATATAAATGAATATGTTATTTAGTTTTCATTGAGGAAATTAATTGAAAACTAGATTGCCTTAGTGGTATCAGAGTTAGAAAAAAAGCCATCAACAGTAGCTCGCATGCTTTAGCCATCTCTCCATTGTCAGCTTTTTCAACACTGTCTCCAATGCACTATCGCTTGTAGGAATTATGGCAGTCACCGTGTCTGAAGAATACCATAATCAACATATCTGTTCTAGATCCATATTTTTCTTCTACCATTAGCAACTTGTAATCTCTAAAAACTCTTATAGTTCTCCACTGTTATACTCCTCCCATTGAGAAAACCACTTTCGTCGTTAAACAATAGTATAGATTTCAGAAGTTGAGTGTTAATTGTGTTGAACATTTATTGGGAGTTAAACATAAGATCTCCCATTAAAAACATAAATTATTTTATCCACTTGATTACAAACATAGAAAACGTAGAAAACGTAAAAAGTTGCCACATTTCAATGACAAGTTTTCAGTACTCTATGCTTGTGTATCTAATAAGGATAAAAAGAGACACAGAAGAGTAAAAAGTGAAATGTTTTAGAGGAAAATTTAGATCAAAATGGCATCAAGTAATCAAGTTATTCAATTGATACAAGTAACAATTTTTAAATTTGATGGGAAAAAATAATTTTGCATTATGGAAACATTTGATGGAGTTATATTTGAAAAGTAATGAGTATGAAGAAATTCAGGAAAAAGGAATTTGATGAAAAGGAAGATGCATTGTCTTTAGAATTGAATCATTATTGTTCTCTTAACAAGAGAGCTTTGTTTTCTATTTATCAATCTATAGAGTTTTCAATCCTTAAAAAAATATTACATATCAAAATAGTTAAAAAGGTATGGAGTATTTTACTTAGAACGTTTAAAGGTGAAATTTTAGTTAAAAGAATGAGACTGAAATGATTAAAAAGATAGTTCAAACTAATAAAGTAAGGCAATGAAGAAAGTATTTGCAACTATTTTTTACGTATGAAAAAGGTAGTCAATAAGATGAAAATTCGTAGTGAGGAAATTACCAATTTTCAAATCATAGAGAAAATCTTATACAATTTATCAAATTAATTTGATTATATTGTGAAAATTATTAAAGAATCTAAAGATCTCAATGCCATGACTCCCAATGAGCTCTAGTCCTCATTGGAATCCCGTGAAATATGGATGGATGTTAGATCAACTAGTACAATTAAGTAGCCATTAAATGTATAAATGAATTCGAAAATTGTAAAGGAGATGTCCTTATATGAGGCAAAACCTAGTCAAAGATATTAAAAGAGAAATAAATTTTAAAGTTAATAAAAGCAATCTATAAAAGATACTAAATCTTCTAGTGTTAAATCTAAAATTTAATGTTTTAAGTGTAAGAAATATAAGCATTATCAATCTACTTGCAAATCACATAATTAATGCCATGGTTGCAAAAAGTATGGTTATTATGGAAGAGAATGTATTGTAAGAAAAAAAGATAATAATGAAAGTCACATCAAAGTAACTGAGAAGGATATCATAAAGACCTTGTTATTGACTAGTCATATAAATGTAGACAATAATAATATTCAATGATTGTCGCATTCAAATTGTATTAACCACTTAAGTGAAAGTAAGGAAGTTTTTTTTTTCTGAGTTAGATAAGTTGCTTTTTTTCTTCCATAAAATGTGATAGTAAGTATAAGACTCCAATTTTAGGAAAAGGGAAAATTTCTATTAGATTGAAGGATGAGTCTCAAAATTACATCTTTGATATATTCTATGCTGCTAGTATTTATCAGAATTTGCTTAGTTGGGAAAAACAAGTAGAAAGGGGTTATGACTTGTGTTTTAACAAACACATATGCATTGTCAGTGATGCAAAGAAGGGTTTGATATTGAAGATAAAGATATCATCCAATCACCCATTCCCAACAAACATCAATATGATAATTCTTATTTTTATAATTTTCTGATTATTGATGATAATTGACTATAGTATTTACGTCTTTGGTACTGGAATTTTGGAAGCATCAAATTCCTTGCAAACAAAAAGCGGGTTTTAGATTTGCTAACTATTTAAGTTACTAATTAGATTTATGAGACTTGTGTTGTAGGAAAGAACTACAAAGATCCATTTCCTATTAGACAAACATAAAGAGCTAAGAAACCATTAGATCTTATGCATTCAGACTTATGTTATATGAAAGTTATATTCAATGAAGGTAATGAGTATTTTATTACTTTTATTGATGATTTTAGTACAAAAAAACTTAAATTTTTTTCTAAAGCATAAATTTGACTCATGTGGAGTATTAAATAATTTTTGGCATATGTTGAAAAATAAAATCCATATTTTTTAAAACTTTGAGAACAGATAACAATGCAGAGTATATTATATGTGATGATTTCTTAAGAAAGTATGGTGTAAAACATCAATTGACTGTGAGATATACTCCTTAACAAAATGGAATGGCAAAAAGAAAAAAATACATGTATTATGGGCATGGTGAGAAGTATATTATACCATAAAATTTTACCAAAAGGTTTTTGGGAAAAAGGTGTGTCTTGCAATATTTATGGTTTATGATAAAACTCTATAAGAGACAAGAATAGAAAAAGGCCCAATATTAGTCAACTAAGGGTGTTTGGTTATATAGTTTATATACATGAACCTAATGAGTTGCAAAAGAATCTTGATGAAAAAGCGAAAAAAAAAAGCATTTTTATTAGTTATAGTATAGAAACAAAAGGTTACAAGTTACATAATCCGAAGACTTACAAGTTAATTGTTAGTTAATATATAAATTTTGGTGAAAATAGTAGGTGGGATTGGTTAGAAAAAGAAAAGATTTTGTTAAATAACACTAATGACTATAACTGATGTGGGAAAAATAAATCAAATTGGTGAGTTATCTTTTTCTCTACAATTTAATAAGCTCAAAGAATCAACTCCTTCTATGTCACTTCCAATTAGGTGTTAACACCTAAATCGTCATCCTCCAATTTTTTTACAATTTTTTTACAAGATAAGGTTGTTAGTGATCATGATTTTGATGATGATAATGAAGAAAATATTCATATTACATTTTCTTTGAAGATTATGATCTTGTGATGTGTAAGGAAGTAGCTAATGATGATCATTTAATTAAATCTATGAATGAGGAGATTCATGTCATTGAAAAGATTAATATATGGGATTTAACTGTTCTACCAAAAGGAAAGAAATCAATTGGTGTCAAATGTATGTGCAAGACTCAATATAGGCCTAATAGAGAAGTGGAATGCTTCAAGGTGCGTCTACTAGCTAAAAGATATAAGCAAAAGCTATGTATAAATTACTATGAAGTATTTTCTCTTGTTACTAGATTGGATAATGTACATTGATCATTTCTCTTATTGCTTAAAATCATTGGAAAATTTTAAAATGGATGTCAAGTCTTTCTTAAATAGCGTGCTTAAAAAAGAAGTCTTGTTGAGTAACCATCAAGTTATGTGAAATAAGGTGAAGAAAACAAAGTTTACTTGTTGAAAAAGGTTCTATATGAGTTAAAACAAGTATCTTGAGAATGATATACTCAAATTGACACATACTTAATTAGTAATGATTTTCATATATGTGCACATGAATATGCCTTATATGTTAAAATTAATAATAATGGAGGAGATATTATCATCATTTATTTATACATTGATGATTTTATTTTTATTAGTAATAATTCAAAAGTATTGTCAAAATTTAGAAAGGATATGATTCGAGATGATAAATATGGACTTGATGTCTTACTTCCTTTTTATTGACGTAAAACAAAAAAATAATATCATTTTTTTCTCATAGAAGAAATATATGCAAGAAATTTTATAAAGATTCGAAAAGGGAGTTTATAAAACAATATTAACTCCATTTGAAGAAGAGTTGCAATTAGTGAAAGAAGGTAAAGGTGAATTGGTCGATGTAACTAATTTCGAAAGACCTATAAGGAGTTTAAGGTACTTAACTGCTATAGAATCTTAACATAGTCTATAATGTCAAACTTGTAATCAGATTTATTGATTCACCACTTCAATCTAATTAGTAAGCTACGAAGTGCATCATGAGATACATCAAAGTTATACTTGACAACATGTTCTACTCTAACACTAACAAAGTGAAGTTAATTGGATATAGTGACATTGATTAAGATGGAGATGTTGAAAAATGTAGAAGTACTTCTAAATGTGTTTTATCTTGGTTTAAACTCGTTTTGATAGTCTTCAAAGAAACAAGTAATTGCTCTGTCATCGACAAAGGCAGAGTATATAGTAACAATGAGTTGTGCTATTCAAGAAATTTGGCTATGAAAAATGCTTAGTGAGCTACATCATTAAAAAGTAGCTCAATAAAAATTTTCTATGACAAAAAATAAGTAATTGCTTTAACAAAGAAGCCAGTATTCTATAGTCATAATAAACATATCAACATCAAATATCACCACATTTAAAACTTCTTAAAAGATAAGAAATAATAGTCAAGTTTTGCGTATCTGAAGATCAAATTGTGAACATTTTTACCAAGCTATCTAAACTTGATTCATTCTTGAAGTTAAACAGGATTTTAGGAATGACAAAAGGTGAACTTAGTTTAAGGGAGAAAATTGTAGTTGTTAGACTAAATTATATTTTAAGAAGAGTTGGAGTCTTAAGGAGTGTTATTAATAAGAATTTTAGTTTAAGTCAAATATCAAATAATTTTAGTCAATTTAGAATTGGTATTGTGAGTCCTATATATATGAAATTGTTATTTTGCTTTCATTGAGGCAATTAATTGAATACTAGATTGGCTTATCTTTATTCCATTGCATAAACTCTATTTTGCCTCCCTCATCATTGAAGAATGCATTTATTGTATTTTAAAAAACATTTTGTCATATGGTTAAACATAGAAGTTATATACTTCTTATCATAATTTGTCACTAACTAATGTGAAAATCAATCAAATAGGTAACTATTTCAGGAGGTTTAAAGCTTTGGAACTCATGAAATTGGCTACGCTATGAAAACCTCAATGACTTGTTTTTTATTGATCTAATCACTTACATGTTGGATTTGCATACATATTGAACGGATTTTGACAAACTAGCTAAGTTCTATAGCTCATATTAACTTTTCCCTAAAATGTCATTGAAATTGTGACCAAAAAGAGGGCAACAGTTCATTAAGAGATGTTTGGTTCAGCTTTCGTTTTCATTTTTTATTTTTATTTTTATGTATTTGTATTAATTTTTGTATATTTTTTCAATTTCTATATTGTTTTATTAGTTTTTGTGCTATTTTTTCAATTTCGTATTTAGAAAAATAAAAATAAAAAATAAGAATAAGAATTAAAACCAAACATTCCCTAAATTTAGTACCAAATCTCGACGAGTTCAATATTTTAAATAAGCACAATCACAACAAACACATAATGTTGAGCAAACGAAACGTTTACAAGATTTTTAGAAAATAAAATTTAGGATATGATTAGAGGGCCTGGGATCTATAACATCCCATGGCCAACACCCACCCCCCTGGTTCTATAAATCATCTGATAGTGCAAAATCTTCAGGATGACAAGAAAACCGTATTCTATTTCAACTATCCAAATGTGGATTTTATTAAGAAAGATTAGCATAATATCTATAAGAAGCAGGATAGACAAGTAAGGCACAAAGAAGCTCCAATCAAGTTTAGGGCTTGAGGTTTACAATAGCCTTAATCTAAGAGAAGTAGTAGGTTGAATCATATAAAAATAGGCATCAAATGCAAGCTATGATAGAGAGAAGAACATCTTAGAGCAATTTTCTTAGGATAGAAAGTAGAGACTAGCATTACTACGATCGAAGATAAGATCAAAGCCTTCCACGGATCACAAACTGGAGTTTTCTAATGAAAGAAATGTAAGAGCAGGCCCTGCAACATGACTTGGTTTGCTCGACTGTGGAAGGATCAGGGAACAAATATGTTGATAGTTGAAAGGCTAGCAATCATCTTAAGTATGTTTGGCACCTCAAGAGATCACTTTATGGCCTTAAATTAAACAAGTACCCAACCTATACAAGGGGCTATAACTGCCCACTATAGGAGCTTTCTTCTAGCAATCCCTTATTTGGTATGTCACGAAATAATGAAGCGAGTTCGTTCTATTCAATATCTATATGGAGGAAAGAAGATCGAAAGTCGTTAAGTAATTGAACTTACCTTTCCAGAGTACTCATAGAAAGAGAGAGGGGAATGCAACTTAGGAAAGAGGAATGTGATCCATCATATAGATTAGCTCACTTACAACAGCACAGCCTTTCTGGCAATCGCTAGGTATTTCTAAAGGCAAAAAGCAGGCCGATCACAAAATCTGACAAGAAATCCAATCCAATCCAAAGAGGAAAGCTAAGGCAAGGCAAGGGCAAAGGCAAGCCATATTGTTAGCCAATTTTAGAGAGCTCGTAGAAGTCCCATCCCTTTATCTTCTTTTCTTATTGGTCAAGTCTCTTTCTTTGAAAAGTCGATAAGTGTGATCAAGAAAGTCTTGTGGCATTAGGACGGAGATTGGCTAGCTTACTTGATGTCTAAGCCCGAGAGTAAGAGAGTAACGTTTTATATTCTAGAAGTACTTTATTATTGATTGATAGGAATTTTCTTATTAAAATCTTATAAATCGACTGAAATCTCTGATTCATATTAGAAACACGATGATTCAATAAAACCTTCAAGCTAAGTCCAAGGTTTAATGTTGAGATTTTTATTTTTATTTTCAATATAAAAATTAATAAAAATAAAAAAATAAAAACAACTTATATTAATTTTTACATTAAAAAATAAAATTTAAAAACAAAAAAAAAACCTAACTAAACATACGAAATATCAAGTAAAGATATGAATACCAGTACGTACCATTTGATATATCATCTAGTGTGGGATAAGCTCCGTACCGTACCAAATTAGTATAGATATCGAAAATATCAACTCATACCATATAGTATTAAGTTGATACTGAAATATCGGAAGTTATGATACAAATAATAAAAATATTGATCAATTGATACCAATGGATCGAATAATTTTCTTTATAATTATATTGTTTTTTAAATATCTTTGCTCGACCGATAGTCTAATATTAGTTAGACCAATCATCCTATTCATTCCAGAAACATACAACAGAGGAAATAGTAAATGGGGAAAAGGTTATGGATGAACTTCTATGGTGACGGGTCTTTGTCCTTGATCACTTTGAAAATATGAACCTACTTGCCCCATTTTGAACATCAGGTAAAGAAAAGCCTTCGATTTTTCTCCATACACTTGCGACGACTCTAGATCAAAGTTTTAAATTCCGTTCCGTACCGGCCGGTACCGGCCGGTACGCCTCGTACCGGCCGGAAAACGGAACGGAA